>JAYMTA010000793.1:0-24167 GCA_036897625.1 Pelargonium cotyledonis
TAAAAAGTGTTGATAAGCCGTTTATAGTATCAAATTAACTGTATGAGACATTAACAATATTTTTTTTGGGTGAATCATTTTATCTAAATAACAAGTTGTTTGTGACAAATTCATGAGAATATTTAAAAAGTGATCGAAATTAAAAATCAAAAGACAAAGTTATGATTATTTTTTCATATTTGTCTATATTTTATATTTTTATTATGAATGTATAATTGGAAATCTCAAATTTTGAATATAAATAATTAAAATTTAATTTTTTAAGACAACAATATTTTTAATAATTTTTTTTTACAAAAATGACATGAATATCGATCAAATCGGATATCAAATAACAAAGTTATAAAATTTTCTTTATTTTTATCACATAAAATTATAAGGGCATTATTGACTTTTTAATGGTCAAACTGGCTCTTTTTAGGGTGCTTATAAGCTGTAAAATGAGAAGCTGGATACCCTCAGCTTATTTTTTATATCTCATAAGCATGAGCTTATAAGCATTTTTTTAATTTACCAAACATGTAACTTGACAAAAAGAACCGTTTTAGTGCTCATAAGCCCGTTTGACGAGCTTATAAACTTAAACAAACACCCTCTAAGTTTGTCAGGTCAATGGGTTTAAACACTTTGAATTTTTTTTAAGTCTCGAGTTTGAGTGTCTTTTCCGACAATACATAGTGAGGTACGATTTTGGATTAAAATGAGAAAATAATCTCTATTTCCGACAATACAAAATATGTGAGATATAGAGTTAAAAGAAGAGAGCTACGGTCTATTTTTAAGTAAATTGAATTAAGACCAACTTATGCAGATATCTAAAATGTGAGTCAATCAATTTGAATTAGATCATATCAAAATTTTGTATGCAAAAATATTGTTCGAATCAAAACTATGGCATATGAAAATGACAAAAACAAACGCTTATAATACAAGTACCGTTTACATTACATCTGTCCTTAATAAAATGTGACAATTATTTTGAAACGGAACAATTAACACACCATTTGCAATTGCATATAGGTTTGAGAAATGTCAAGTCCTTCCACATCAACTAGCAATCAGCATCTAGCCAATGTCAAGTTTTTTCTCATTATTATCATAGCTATTGATTTCTCTTTCTTCTGAATTTCTCTATCTGAGGCCAACAAGCCCAATCTCCTCCTTCATTTCTCTGTAACCACTGTCCTATCCACAATCTCATACATCTCCCACTCCTGTTTCCTTGTTTTCTGTTGCTATTTCCATTAAAAAGCTCTTTCGCATCATCTCTCGGAGAATCACCATGAATTAATTTCTCAAATCCATTCTCTATCTCTCTCATTATCGACCTCCCCAGGAAGCCATGTATAATCCTTCCACTCTAACCCAAGAACCCACAGTCGCACCTGATTTCGTGTCCCAATTGGGTAGCTATGCTTTCACCTCCAGGTTCCAAAGCTCGCTCCTTGGTGGGCACTCGTCATTTTTGCCTAGCGAGCTGTGTTTTGATCGGGCGGTTGCAACTGGCGCGAGGAAGCCCAAAGCTGTTTGTGCTTCTATGAGCTTGGGAAGCAGCCGGGGCGGTTTGAATTTCACCAGAATTCTGAACGATTTAAATAGAGCCATTAGGTCACATTGCGAGCGAATCCCACTTGGGTTTGCCTCGGTGCGGGTCGGTGCCGAGGAAAATGGTGGGTTCAGGGACGATGGAGGTGGCGTTTTGCAGAACGAGGGCTTGCCAGCGAAAGGTTCTGCGGCTCAGGCCCCCAAAAGAGTCCTGATTTTGATGAGCGACACCGGTGGTGGCCACAGAGCATCCGCAGAAGCCATCAAGGCTGCTTTTAATGAAGAATTTGGGGATGATTATCAGGTTAGTTTGTGAAAGATGTGTTGTGGGTTTCAATAAGTTAATATCTGTTTTTGATTGCCGCCAAAGTTGTGTTGGGATGTGATGGTTATTCTAATTTAGAAACTTTTGATCAATAATTGTCATTATGGCTGAGTAATGCAGGTATTTGGAAAGTTGGGTTGATTCATGCATTTATTGTAAAATAATAAACTTCATTAGTAAAGTAAATAAATAAAATTAAATCTTGTTCTTGTTGCTTCAATCTCCTTGCAATGTTTTGTTGCAGGTGTTTGTGATTGATTTGTGGTCAGATCATACACCTTGGCCGTTTAACCAGTTACCTAGGAGCTATAACTTCTTGGTCAAACATGGGTCATTGTGGAAAATGACATATTATGGAACGGCTCCTAGACTGGTTCACCAATCTAATTTTGCTGCAACTTCAGCATTTATAGCTAGGTGAGATTTTGTTATCCATGAATATATTAAGGTTGCGTTTGTATTCTTAGACTTGATTTGGAATCGATGAATTGAAATGTTGTATTTCAAATACAAATATAATGTTCCAGAAACCGTAGAATGTCAAATGATGAGTTAATAAGTGTCATTTGAAATTTCATGTTGTAGGCATGTTTTGAATCTTATTGGATTTGATTCAAATCCATTTCAAATTCTTTGTACATCCAAACATTGGATCTTGCTCAAATCAACAATCCAAACAGACCACAATGGTATTTCCAAAACTACATGACATGTCCGAGGAAACACATATGGATAAAATCCATGGTGATCATGTTGGATCCAGGGATGATGAATATTAGATACTTGTGTGTCATTTTGTAACTAGAACAAAATGACACTCAGCATGGAACTGTGACTCTTGGCTGCAAAGCCCATCACCTGGTCTATCCTTCTTTGGTTTAATACTACTTGTCACCGTTGCTGATAAATAAATAAAAACTAGAACAACTAGAAGATTGCAGGTTTTGGTGAAGAGTGGTGTTTATTGGGCATGAATTCCACATTTGCATCAATACTTATTTAGTTTCATTTGCTCAACTTTATAGGAAACTTCTTCACAAATTGGAGAGGGAGATTTTTAAATGGCTCTTATTTCTTGACCTCTTGGGATGATCCTATTGCAGGTTTATGACTTTTGACTTCGGATATATTTTGTTTTTCCTCTATGCTACCACAGCATGCTGCTGCCATTTACCTTGGTACCAAACTGAAGGTCAACAACCCATCTATTCAGGCCTACCAATTTCCATAAAAAAAAATATCAGTTTTATTTTCCCCTTTTCATTTCTATTTCTTATTTTTGAAGTCTACTATACTATCTTTATTCACACTGTATATTCATTAACATTTCCGTTTCTCATATGCTCATATGCTCATGGTGATATACCCAATATGTGATGCTTGATTAGTTCTTGATATGGAGAAGAGTTCCTATATCATTTTTATGTGAATGAGCATATTTGTCAAATATCAAATGTGCTTCCCTTGCATCCTGAAATTTATATGCAAATGTTGAAATATAACCTTACCACTCCCTGTCTCTCTTTTCAGTTTAGTAACTGGAATTTTAATTTGTAGTCATTATCTTTGCTGTACAATATGTTTATTTCATCGGATTTTACTTACCTGTGTCTGTAAATATTCCAGGGAGATGGCAAAAGGACTAATGAAATATCAGCCTGATATTGTTATCAGTGTACATCCTCTCATGCAGCATGTTCCACTTCGTATTTTGAGGGGAAAGGGCCTTTTGGATAAGATTATATTTACAACTGTAGTCACTGACTTGAGCACTTGTCATCCGACATGGTTGGTTCTGCACTTATTTTTAAATTTTGAATGATACGTCATTCCTTTATGTACTTCTGAATGTTGATTCTTTTGCAGGTTTCATAAGCTTGTAACAAGATGCTACTGCCCGACAACAGAGGTAGCGAATAGGGCACTAAAAGCTGGTCTCCAGCCTGCACAAATTAAGATTTATGGCCTACCTGTCAGACCTTCATTTGTTAAGCCCATTCGACCAAAGGTCAGTTAATTTTGGCCTTTGATTGTTATATTTTATTTCTAAGAGTCATGCAGCATTGATATTAATATGTCAAAGGATTTTTTTTTTAAATAAAAAATTAGAGAATGTGAAAGTCTACTTGGATCTACTTTAGAAGTTAGGTGCATATATGTGAACTCAATCTGTCACCTAAATACATAAACGAGAAGTTTAGTTCCTTTTGGAAATCGTGCTCATAGGATATATGTAGGTGCTGTCCCAACCTTGCCGGAAAATGCGAAACTCTGAAACCTTGGAGACAGCTAAGTGCTTAAGTATCAGAAATTAGATGAAATTTCGTTGAGAATCCTTTCCCATCCTTTTGTTGCTTTTAGGTCTGGATGCTAAACTCAGACTATTTTATGTAGATTCTTCCTCCATCAAAAAGTTTACCCATTCTTTGTGTTCAAAGGAAGGGACTCACATCCCTCCATGATGGTGCCTAAATTCCATTTTTCATTCTTATAATGTAACATGATTACTTCTTTGGCACTTTTGAAGGTTTGGTGAACCTTTGTACCATGAGTTTTATTAATTTCCTTTATAATAAATCTCCTTATGGAAATCTGTAGTTTACCTCTCCTAAGCTTTATGACTGTAGTAGATATTTTTTTAATTATAGCAACAACAATAAAGAAGCCATTTCCCAAACAAAGTTGGGGTAATTTACATAAATCCTTTAGCAAAATTCCTTGGCCGCCTTTGGTCTATAAACTCACCTCCTCCAACTGCTTGCAGTGTTTCTTTGTGCTTGTTTTAGTGTTTTACACAAACCTTGCATCCCTTGACTGTGTGGCTGTAGTGGTTTCAGAATCTTCTAATTGACAGTCGCTTTAGAGTTCTTCAACTTCATTTCTTAAATGTTGTATGGAGCACAGTACTAACTCTTTTGCCATGCTATCTTTTTAACCACTATAGGTTGATTTAAGGAAGGAACTGGGAATGAATGAGGATCTTCCTGCTGTGTTGCTGATGGGGGGAGGGGAAGGAATGGGCCCTATTGAGAAAACTGCTCTGGCATTAGGAGATGCATTATATGATGACATTCATGGGGAACCTATAGGTCAGGTCCTGGTGATATGTGGGCGCAACAAGAAGCTCGCCAACAGATTACTTACAATTGATTGGAAGATTCCTGTCCAGGTATTACTATATCCTTGCAAGTTGCACCTCCCAGTTTCAGTTTTAACCTGCTATCATTTCCACTTATATGGAACCTTTCATGACTTTTTTTATCTGCTTTTCGTTCTTTTTAATAAATAAAAAAATTCAAAGCAACAATCAGATCAGCCTTACTACAAAAATTATAGTTTGACCTTAGCAAAATGATTACTGCTCTATTTTTTTTAATAACGTAATACTCTCTCCGTCCCAAAATAAGTGTCCACTTTCTATTTTGGTTAGTTGGTTATGCATGTATAATCAACAATATCCCTAAGTTAACTAGAATCCCTTGAGTTTGTTTCACCAATAGCACATGGGGTACAAGGGGGAAAGCCTAACTCTCACTAAATCATCCTTAATCTTCACAAAAATATGAAAGTGGATAGAGGACACTCATTTTGGGACGGAGGGAGTATTGGAGGAGGATGCCTCCAAGAAATGAATTTATACGGAAAAATATGTGAAATGCAGATGCTAACTTATGCTATTTACTCTGTCTTGTGTGGATTTGGAAGTTGCTGAATTTGCTTTATTATATAGGTGAAAGGCTTTGTCACTAAAATGGAGGAAGCCATGGGGGCATGTGATTGCATTATTACAAAGGTAAATATCTCAATTTGAATGGTTATAAGTTATAACCACTTCATTTCCATTATGAGCTAATTTTTTATATTTGTGTTTTTGTAGGCGGGCCCAGGGACTATTGCAGAAGCCATGATACGAGGCCTCCCTATTATTCTGAATGATTTCATTGCTGGGCAGGTATTTTTTATTTTTATTGAAACAAATCTCTCTTTTGTGTAAATGACTGGTCCAAGTTAACTGTATTTCACAAAGTTTCAATCATTTCATGTTTTTATCGTCTTATTTGAACTCAATAGAATCATTTGCAGCATGAAATTTTAGAAATATGGTTTGTGGATTGTGCATATTTACAAGCCATATGATAATTCTTATAATGTGGTGTATATCATTGAATTATGAGATAAATCATTCTCAATGTAGTGCAATAGTAGGATGTGTTACGTGATCCTCAAAATTTCTGACAAATTAGTGTAGAATGGTTCCTGCTATGTATAGCATACCCTTAAAAATAATATGGGTGCAACAATAGTTCCTCTGTCTGCAGGGTAGTTCTCCCATTGTTAGGCATGAGCTGCATTTAACTACTATGATTACATGTATAAAAGGGCCTTCTGTTTCTAACAATCTATTTTAATTCTTCAGGAAGTTGGGAACGTGCCATACGTGGTGGATAATGGATGTGGAAAGTACTCAAAGTCGCCCAAAGAGATAGCAAATATTGTTGCTGAATGGTTTGGTCCAAAAGCACACGAGCTACAGGCTATGTCACGAAATGCATTGAAGTTGGCCAAGCCTGATGCTGTTTTCAAGATAGTTCACGATCTTCACGAGCTGGCTAGACAGAGAAATTTTGTACCCAAGTATTCTTGCACAGCTTAAAAAATTAGTCGAATCAAATTTTGTAACTTAGTCTTCTATTCTGTTAGAAACTAAAATGGGGCAAGTTAGGTGTACAATTTTCAGCCTTGTCCCTATGCATTATTAAGATTGTCTAATTGAAATGATACATTCTTGATACAAAAAACAAATTCTCAGTGGACTATGTAATTGTTGTTCTATCAATTGGCTTAATAACACTACTGTATTCAGATTCAAATTTGCTGATTTCATTTCTGGAATTGCAAGCATTTTCTATACAAACATCAATAGACTATAAACTAACTTCACTAACAAACTATGAATGTTTTGCAGATACAGTTCCATGACTTTGCAGAGAAGTTGATCTTGTTCTAGGTTGTTCTATGTTTTTGGGCGGGTCTTTGTTACTCCTCAGACGATGGACTAGGAACGACCCAAAAGGGTGGCGGTACAATACTGTCTGTGTCCCACTCGTAAAAGGGTTTAATGTTCTGATCCTTCAAGCTAAACACGCCCATATCGTGACCTCCATACAAGTAGTCCTCGTCCATCCTATCCCAGCAATCGTCTGTGAAGTAAATGCAATTCTCCCTGCATCCCGGGAAATCACTCGCCGACACTGCCATAGACTGATTTCCACCCAAAAACAGCGACTGGCCGCCCAAAGAATCCATCTCCATCCACCTCTTCTGGTTCGAATCAAGTGTGTAAACATGGAAGAACAGGGTTCTGTAAGGACAGACCAGAGGGTGTGAGTCCTTATCAGTGAGCAAGTCTGCTTCAGTCACTGCCTCGCCATGTCCATTCACTAAATCCCCAACGACCCTCACAACGACCAAGATATCGCCATTGGACTCCACCAGGTACAAGTTACTGGAACACAGGCCACTCAGGGAAGGTACATTCACAGCTTCTAATGATTTTCTTGGATAAGAGGACCCAATGTACATAATCTTCTGAGGAAAACCCTTGAGAAAGTCCCAAACTTGAACAGAACCCGTCTCAGACACAGCGAAGAGGACATCATTGTAGT
Organism: Pelargonium cotyledonis; assembly: GCA_036897625.1. Taxonomy (NCBI): domain Eukaryota; kingdom Viridiplantae; phylum Streptophyta; class Magnoliopsida; order Geraniales; family Geraniaceae; genus Pelargonium; species Pelargonium cotyledonis. Next base: position 7,537 of record JAYMTA010000793.1, read on the forward strand.
ACATAATGTCGCAGAAAGATTGGTTCTTGCCGTCGATTTCTTCCCAAGAAAAGTCCCCACATTTGCGGTAAGCGAGCTTGGAGCGGTAAGCGAACTTGGAGCTGGTCCAGACAGTGTAGATTGCTATGACTACAGCGTTCTTCTTCTCCAGAGGGTCCGATGACAGGACAGCCTTGACAATGCTTCCTTGGATAGTTGATTCTTTCGGAGAAATATAGGAACACCCAGTTCCAGATAAAGGGTTGAGAAGGTAAAAGCTGGCTCTTTCTTTGTGCAGAAAGATTAGCCAGCCATGGGAGGACCCAACACAGCGAAACTGGTTTTGAGGTAGTATAGCGGCAGCTTCAGAGTAGCTGAGAACCTTGTTCTCTGCAAGGTTTAAGAATCGAAATGTGTTGTTGCTCTTGTCATAATAATCTGCATATTCATCTTCTTGAGGGAACAGCATGAGCAGTGGAGTCTGTGTTTTCATGGTCCCTTGTGAGCAAATTTTCACTTGTTTCCAAAGAATTGATGGTTTCATATTTATACTGCTACAAGACCAAATCTTAGTCGGATAAAAGAAGCTAACAGAATAGGAAATAGGCAACCTTAAACTAACTTGAGCAACACGAAACATTTGTTGCTGTCAGAATAGGAAATAAGCTTTTTCAGAAACCACCATTAAAAGAAGTTAATTACAGAACTGTAGTCTGAAGTTGGGCTTGGACTCCGAGTCCAAGACAAAAAACCGGCCCATTTTTTGTCCGGGTCGAGCCGGCTTTTCGTCTCTGATTTCGAGCGAGTCGGAGAATCAGAATCACAGAACAGAGAAGAGAAGAGATGGAGAAAGGTAAAGGAGTGATGGGAGCTGGTCGAAGATGGGCCGTTGATTTCAGTGACAATTCTACTGCTCCTTCTTCTCGCGACGTCCCTGATCCTCTCGGCTTAACTCGAGCTTCTCAAGATCAGGTAACCAGAGTCGCTCACACATAGGTTCTCGTATCTTTTGATTTCAGATATGGATTTGATTTGCTTACTTTTGGGGGATTTGGGTTGGTGTCTGTGTTAAATTTCAGGACGATTCGTCGCTGAGTAAGCAAAAGAAGGATGCTGAAGCCAATTGGAAATCTCAGGTGTGTTGTGCTACGAGTTTGTGATTGATTAAACTTCAGTTGATATGATATTCAGATCTTAGGGTTAGGGTTCTGAACAGGATTCACCTTCTGGGTAGTTTTCCTGATTGGTTTTCGAGCTAATAAAGAAAATTTTGAGAGTAGGTCAATAGTAATTCATGATGGATGCTGATTCTATTGGCCATATGTCCAGTCAAGTTGACTGATGTCTCAATTTCCGAGCATACTTGTGTGCTGTTGATGAGTTAGGTAGCATGTTTTGAAGATCTAAAACCAAAAAGTACATAGATTTTGTGGTTCATGTCATGGTGTGGGGTGCATGAATATATGACACTGGTGAAAATTTGCTACCAAAATGACCACTGAGAGGGACACAGTTTGAAGATAGTGTTTGACTGAGCATTTTTATTTTTCAGAGGACTAGTTTGGAAGTAAGTTGTAATTTAACCGATTGAGTTAATTGGATCAAGTTTATAGTAACTCTAATACCTTTTTGAGAAAACTGATGTAAGTATGATACTTCTACTCTGGCGCTAGAAAGGACCTAAGCTAAGCTAAGAAGTCAGTTTTTCTATGTTGATCTTGGTGTTAGGACTAAGGAGATGTGAGTTTTTCAATGTGTGAATCTTCGTTCACTATGAGGATTGGGCTAACATTTGATATGCACATTCCGATGTAAGGTTGGTTATCTAGAGCTATAATATGTAAGAATAGCCTGGTCCTTTGATGATGAAACCCATAACATGGATGAGGGATAGGCCTCGATGACAATGAGTGACTGACTCACCTAATAGAAATTACAGCCTGATTTGTCAACCAAAGGTTACCGAGTTCTATGTTTGATAGAATTTTAAATTTGGATGTCAAGGGAGATTAAGTTATTCATGCTGAAAAGATCAGAGAACTAAGTAATGATTTAATAAGAGGTCCAATGTCATTTTGGTTTAGGCTTTTACATCAAGCAAAATAAACTTTCTTATTAGATATGGAGTTAGGGGTGGGAAGAGTTATCTAAGAATGATGGTTAAAAAGCTGTTAGGTAAAAAAAAATGCTGATTTTTATTAGAAAAAACCAAATCAGGCTGCCTAAAGAAGAAACCTTTCTACCTTCATTGTTCCAATCAATAGAATATGTGATCCCAATAATAGGTAGAGACCTGTGCTGTTCAGATGTTATCTGAAGTCAGTGCATTGACCATCTTATGGAGTTTTGATGCTCAGATCTATAATTAAATGAGGTCTTTGACAGTTTCTGTGCAATTGGTCGTATTTAATTTTGTTGTTCTGCTGTACCTTGTAAATTGAATTTTGAATTGTGTACTTTGGTTTTTAGTTCGCATGCTAATGGTTTCCTGCTGAAGTTTTTTTAGTTTCTCCTCTTACATGGTGTTCTGGCATCATAATTTCTTTATTTGTGAACAGAAAGCTTGGGAAGTGGCACAGGCTCCTTTCAAGAATTTACTAATGATGGGCTTCATGATGTGGATGGCTGGAAGTACTGTGCATTTATTTAGCATTGGCATCACATTTTCAGCTCTTTGGCAACCCATAAGTGCCCTTCAAGGGGTTGGGAAAGGTAAGATTATCATTGCATATTTCTCTGCACCTTATAAAGTGTAATCAGTTCATTTGGTTCCTCAAAACTTTGTTTGGGCTTTGATTCCTCAGCTAGAGTTTGAAAATAAACAAGAAAATTAAGGAATAGCTTACTCTACATGAAATCCAATACTCTTACCTTTTTTTTTTCATTATACACTGAACAATACATGGACTTTGTTTTGCGCCAACTGTTAAAGTTTGAAAACAGTGTGTGTGGTTTGTGATTATAAACTTCTTTGCTTATGTGTGTGACAATCATCTGAACACAATTTCCCTACATATTAGGTTCATACTATCATTTTTGTTGATGAATTTGGACCAAACGAATTAGAAGTACTTGGGATTAAGCCATGTGCTTGTGATTCTGCTTCCAGGCTTCAAAGATTTTACCCTTTTATGTAGGAAGAGACACAAACACACATTAATTGTGACATGTATGAAAGAAGAATCAACTGTTTGTTAAGAGCTCATTTATTTATTATTATTATTATTTTATTTGTTAATCTTGGTTCATTGATTGTGGTGCAGCTGGTACTTGATTAATAAGTATGTACTGCTGAGCATGTTTTTGATATTTTGTACGAGCATCTAGTTTTCTGATACAGATTACTTCAATATAGGCGTGTTATTTGAATTATACTCACTGAATTCACTTAAAATATCATTGCAACTTCAGTGTTCTAACTCAGCAAAACCTATTTATGTGATTACGCAGTTTTTGAGCCTTACAAAGATAATAAAGTTGAACTTCTTGGGCCTAAGTTACTCTTCATTGCCCTTAACCTGGGTGCTTTAGGACTTGGTGTCTGGAAGGTGAGATAATGATGCATTCATGTATTAAGTGAATTTATTTGTAATTAATTGTTAGAGGTATATATCATTTCTTAATGTTCAAAATTATTGATTTTGGCAGCTTAACACTTTGGGGCTTCTTCCTACGCATGCGTCTGATTGGGTTTCATCCTTACCTCCTGCTCAGGTTCAGTTTTCTTTGAACAATCAAATTGCAAACAGTTTTTTCTTGCATTTTCATTGGTACTGACAGTCTTCTTGAATCAGAAGTATGATAACTGGAAGTATTTTACTAAGTGGACTCGATATAGCTCGTTAAAGATGTAGTTGTAATTAGATAATTAGAATTGTATCTTCAACATAGCTAAAAGTGTTGGCACTAAGTACACCTTGGCGTCTAAAAGTTTCATTAGTCTCAGCATGCCTTTTAAGCAATTCATTAGTAATTATATGATTCTCGATGTGTATTCCCTATTCTTAGCTGTTGAACATGAAAGTTCGTGCACTTTTTACCGAAGGTGCTCATCAGTTCTTGTGTAACACAGTTTCCGTTCATTTTTCAGGAGGTTGAGTATTCAGGTGGGGGCATTCCTTTTCTGTGACGAGCTTATTCAGTCGGATCAATCAATGGATAGAGATAGATGCTGTTTGTTTCTGCCTTCTGGCAATAAGGCTGAGTCATTATTTTATTCTGTATTAGCTAAGTACTCACCATGCATTGTTTTGATTTCACCAACTGGTTTTGTGGTGTGGGAGTAAGAAACAAGTATCTTGTAGTTTATAGATGACACATTGTTGAATTGGTGTTTTTAATTAACATGGTTATGTTAATTTTGTACTAGATTCATCACCCACATCTCTCCTCTAGTAGGAAACTATCCTCAAATAAAATTTTTATTGTTTATCTTAATTTTGACCCAGATAATATTTTGTGATAAACTGTTTTGAAAAACAGTAAAAGTTCTATTTATAGATAGACAATATTGGTCCTTTTGGTATATATATCATGTTTCATTTGTATTCTTATGTCGATATAAAGGAGTTGATAAACACGCATCAAGTATGATAAAGTCCTTTGTGGACGAAGATACTTACATCACCATCCACTTCGCGTCATGCTACATTAATAAAGCGAGCATATTTATAACAAAAATAATTCTACTTGATAATAACTTTAATTTCTTTGGAAGCATGACTTTAATTTTAAATATCAAAATATAAACATATGTAATTTACTATATATATTTAAATAAGAGTTTCAAGTTAATATTATTACATGACCAAACCTATCTACTCAATTGTGTTAATATTAATGTAAGGCTAATTTTGTGAATAGAGTACAAATAATGTAAATTTATCATCGTTAGGTGTAGATTTATCCTCCCTTTATTATGGCCTCCTTCTTTATTATATGTTTGCATTATCCACTTAATTTATTGCAAGGATATATCAAAATAAAATAAATAAATAAATACTCCAGTCGAAAAAAGGAGTAAATAATTTTTTGGTTATAAAATCTAGAAAGCCTTGAAAAAGAAAATATAAAAAAATCCAGACGATTTAGTAGTAGCAATTGCTCATTTGCTCTGATCTGTGTTGAGTGATCTCATCTATCAACATCTATGGAATTCACACCCCAAGAGCTGAGCCGATACAACGGCACAGACCCATCAAAGCCGATTTACGTGGCTCTCAAAGGCCGCATCTTCGATGTCACCACCGGAAATTCCTTCTACGGGCCCGGTGGCGCCTACGCCATGTTCGCCGGGAAAGACGCGAGCAGGGCTCTGGCCAAGATGAGCAAGAACGACGAGGACATCACCCCTTCCCTCCACGGCCTCTCCGAGAAAGAGATAGGCGTTCTCGACGACTGGGAGAAGAAGTTCGAAGCTAAGTACCCAGTTGTTGGTCGGGTTGTTTCTTAACTCCCCGCCTCGTATTCTCACAAATATGGGTATCTGCTAATGTTGTTGTGTTGTGTTGTGTTGTGTTGTGTTGTGATAATTATGTATTGTGTCTCGATATTATTGGGTCACTTTGATCCTGGGGCTTGTTGCTCAAGATGTACTTTTTAGTATTCGATGGGTGTTGGATGTGAAGGAATGGTATATGTTTTTATATGAATAAATGCTGGTTGTGTGAAATATGGTCCTTTTTTCATGCTATTTACTGATATTTGGGGATTAATTGTTTTGGGGGTCTTGTTCTTCTGTATTTACTTCTGGTGGTACTTAAATTCTATGTCTGCAGTTTTTTTGTTTAGCAAGGATGCATATGGCGGATGAATATATGGTTGGATTTGTGTCATTTTGGGCTTTACATGGGTTGCTGGTAAGGCAAAACTTCCTTCTTTTTTCTAGTGTTGGGGATATTATATGGATAAATTTATTTTAGGTATGTGATTGTTCTTAGAAACTTTTAGTAAGTTGGGTTGTTGATTGTTTTTGTAGTTGTGCAATTACTGTGGTATAGTAATGGAGACAATGTTCAAGAAAACATCTTTAGACTGTTGAGACTTCAGATGCTAGTAGGCTAATCCTAGTTAACTTTGCATTAAGGGTATAGGATTTCAAGCAAGCCAAAGTAGAGTGGAGTTGGTCTCCTTGGATGCTGTGTTATGCATACTGTGCTATTGTTCTGTTTTCACATGTGTTCGTGGTGTTCATATTCAAGAGTTTCATTAGAGTTTGACTGGATCAGGATTTTCTTGATTATGAACTGCCGTCAGGTTTAATAGAGGTATTACAGAGTGTTTGTATGGAGAATTTGATCCACATGATCTGTGTATGTAATCTGTTTGGTGTTCTATCATTCAATTTTCATTGCTAATGTTCACATTTCATCAGAGTGAAGCATATCGAATTCTTTAGTCATGAAAGGGCCATCTGAATTGAAAGAGCACTTTATCAGTTGACATAATGATTAAGATGTGGAGTTCAGTCTTTAGTAGAGTAGAAAAATACTCCCTAAAGGGAAGATGTGGCTTTTGCATTAGTCAAAAGAGACAGGCTCATTTTGAAGTGCTGTATTGATAATGTGGAAACTGAAAAGATCTTCTGATGCTAAAGCAATGCCACTGGAGTTGGCTAACGTGGTGCTGGCTAGCTACCTTGGTGGAAGCTGTTATGGAAATTTGCTTTTAAATGTCATACTAGAATCCATTACCTTCTATTAGACAGAAAATGATAGTATTTACTCGGATTTTATATATCTTTGCCGGATCATTACTTTGGATTTCTCTTAGTTAACATAAGGGTTTATGCTATTAGAGATAAAATCGTGATTTGTTTAGTCCTCTAAGGTGGTTATTTATGATAATAGAAACTTAGTACTGAGGTTCATTTCAGAAGGTGGTTATGTTTTCTTTTACCCTACATAAAACAATTCAGTGGATGAGTCAATCATTTCAAAGTTGTATTCTTACCCTTCTCTTGTTTACCATTGGAGAAGAGTTGGATTTTTTGACAGCCCCTCCCCTAAACAGAACAAAGAGAAGATAACAAATATTTAATGAATGACTGAAATTCTGTGGGATGAAGTTTGCATGGAGCTGGTAACCATTGGCACTTAATTTCATCGGTTTGCTCTCCCTCATGTATGATGCGGTTAAACGGTTGTTTAAACCCCTAAAACCTCTAGGTCTTCTCGAGAAACCCATGTTAAAAGCTGACAAGGAGAAAATAATACTTTAGAAAATTCAATATCCTTTGTTCTCAAATGATGAATGATAATTTCGCTGCATTTCTATCAGTGTTCTCTTCATTTCTTATAGTGATAATTTCCCTTGCTCTTTTTATGCTATTAGTGTAGAAATAGTTTTCCAATGTATATGTGGACAAACTTCTAAGGCTTCAGAATGTGCTTTATAGGAGGATTAGATTGGATGCTATTATGTGTATATCACTTGAATAATTTGGTCCTTAGAAGGTTTCCCGAATCATTTTTTTTTTTTTGTAACAAACATATTGTGGTATTTTGGCGGTTTGAATGTTTGTGCATATGGTTTTATCAGCTATTAAGGGACTATTGCATTCCATGGATAACTTTTGCTATGATCTTTGCATAAGAGTTCTTGTTTCCATCTCTCTTGGGCATGGGCATTGCGTATCATTGTCTGTATCAGCTACGTTGCAAGTTTTCTCCCATGCATGTTGCAATCGATTGTATCCAGTTGTTCCCCATACTATTGTTGGAAATTGAAATTTCTTGCATCACATTGGTTTTCAGTACCTGTTGTCTGGATATTTTAGAATATGTGTAGTTAGGTATATGTTGATATATTTATCATAAATGTAAGGTAGAGAAATCAGTTTTCATTACTAGGAATATTGGAATTTGGATTGATGTGTGTGAAGTGTTTAGTTGGAGCTCAATCTCTAATGCCTGGTTATATAATGTTTGCTGCTGTGTTATATTCATTATTCAGAATAGCTTACCTGTTTCTGTTTTGTGCATGTTCTATAATAATGTGTATGATCATATCTTCTTGGAAGCATGCGTGAAAAGTTGTAGAGAAAGTTACTGATAGTTGCTTTAGATACAAGGAATGGATAGCCTTTTCTAAAAGCTTCGTGTAAATTCCACCACTTGGGACCAATCATGCACACTAAAATCATGCTAGTAGCTTGATTTATATTTTGATTACTCTTTTGACCACTTGAAGCTTCTATGATGTTTTCTTGGCTTTACAGTTTACATCACTAATAATCTAATGTACTGTTTATAGCTCAAACTGCTAAATAAAAATGAAGGTCATATGACGGCATCAAATTTTAGTAAAGTGCTAGTAATGTTATGATTTGTTTTTATATAACGATTGACAATCATCTTTAATTTTAATGCCCTTGTGCTAAGGTAAAAAGTTTGATATCATATCTCAGAATTGGACATCTCGAAAGTGGTTCTTACCTCTTCTAACTTGCAACTCACAACGATGTCAACTTGTTTGTCACTTCTTCGTTCACTTGATTTGTATTAGATTATTCTTTTAGTTCCTATATCTCTTTGCTGATGAGAGACGACTTCTAAAGGCAGAATTCAATATCTGACGTTTTTTAAAAGATGAATAGACGGAGAAATGAACATTTTGCTCTAAAAGTATTGATCTTTTTAATTTTCTTTTTCACCTCTCACATTTGTTTGATCTATGGTCTGCCATTCAGACAAACTCACTGATGAAAGATGCTAATCTAAAACAAAAGTAAAGAGTTAAAATATCAAATTAAAATAATAATTAATTTAAGATAAAATGAATCCTAAGATAATATGGATATTTTATATTTATTCAATATTGATGTGTGTTCCTGGATTTGCACACCTGTAGTTCAACTGATGCAAACCATCATAAAGTCAAGAACTAAATCATTTTCAGCCGTTGAACTGCACGCAATTGTTGACGATAGTCGCCACATCCAACGGCCCAGATTCTTTTGAGATTGCGAGAAAGAAAAAACAAGTGTTGGTACCGTATTCTGTAAAGCAGAGTCGGTCGTCTTCTTCCTTCTTCTTCTCTTCTCCAATAAGTCACTCGTCTGAGCCATTCCTTTCGATTATTATCTCTTATCAAAATCACTGTTATCTAATCAAAACCCATTTCGTTTTGTGCCTCTAATCCTCCGATTCCACTCTCAAAATCCTCCCTTTCATCACTCTCTTCCATTAATTTCACTGACAGATTGAAAAAATATATACACACTTTCTTGCTATTTTTTGGTTTTGATACAGTCTATGTGTTTTGTTGTTGTTCAATCGTAGCAAATCAAAGCCTATTTGAATCTGTGCAGTAGCTTTAACATGTCCTCCAGAAACCATTTGTACACAAACCCAAAACCCTGCCAGCACCTTGCTGATTACAGGCTCAAGCATGGATTGAATGGCTACAACTCCATCCAGAAGTGCCTTAAAACCACCCCACAAGGGAGGATCAGTGTCTCCAAGTTCCCTACTCAGATACCCAGATGCAGTTTCTGTAATGAGTATCAAAATAAGCTATTTACTTGTTTGATTTGCTCTTCAATCTCTTGTTCAGACCATACCCTTTTGCACACCCAGCTCCATAATGGGCATGAAATAGCTGTGGATATTGAAAGAACTGAGCTTTATTGCTGCGTTTGTAGAGATCAGGTTTATGATCCTGCTTTTGATAGAGTTGTAGTTTATAAGCACATCAGGGAGATGCCAGGAAGCAAGATTGGTATGGATGTGATTAAAGTTAGATCAAGTAAGAGAAGGAGGAGGTTGAGTTCAGGGTTGGAATTGGATTTGACAAATTCAAGCCAGTTGGTTTCTAATAGGGATCAGAGGGCAAAATCTTGTTATCCCCTTGGTTTGAGGGGATTGAACAATTTGGGCAGCACTTGTTTTATGAATTCTGTGTTGCAAGCATTGCTACACGCACCTCCTTTGAGGAATTACTTCTTGGGTAATCATCATAGCCACAAAGCCTGCGGCAAGAGATCTTCGGATCAGCTGTGTTTATCTTGTGACATAGATGTGATTTTCTCAGCTGTATTCTCAGGGGATCGGACACCGTATAGTCCAGCTCAGTTCCTTTACAGGTCTGCGATTATTGAATTTCGAACCTTTTTATTGTCTGCACATGTTGACATATTGCTGGTTATATATTCTTGATCAATAAGTGTGAATGTGCATCTAGAATACTGTTACTAATCTTTACTTAACTGGGCATTTAGTACATGTATAACCTGCCAATTTATAATATTCAATAGTTGACTGCAAGAAATTATTGCACATGGTTCCTTTTTTGCTTCTTCATTTGATGCGACTGATTAGAGATGAAGCAGTTAGGCTACTTTGCAGTTGGGAATGATTGTAATTTAGTCTGTTGGTACCCATTTTATAGTTAAGCGGGTGTCGTTAGCTCTCTTCTAAGTCATCTATCTTCTTCCCTTAATAAATTTTTGGAGTGGATATGAATTTAGTGCTTCAATAATGCAATTTTGGTTTGTGTTTGAAGTTGGTGGCAGCATTCAGCAAATCTAGCTAGTTATGAGCAGCAGGATGCTCATGAGTTCTTCATTTCAGTGATAGACAGTATCCATGAAAAAGAGGGCAAAACAACAAATACACATGAAGGTAATGTGATCATAATATGTGGTCTTGATTTGTTTCATAATCTTGTCTTCTACAGTATATTATGGTTATAAAATATATTCACTACTCAGAAAGAAATTATTTGAAATCTTGAAATCAGTTGGTATAGTATCTAGATTCTAACACTGATGTTTCTGCTAATAGAAAGATAGACTAACTTTGAAATCTTTCAAGTGTGTACTTTACGCTTGCTTTCCAAATTGTTGTTTTTATGCTATGAGTGGTCTTTAAACATTGAGAAATGTGGATATAATCTGTAAAAGTGTCGTGCATTGTTTGCCACTTTGGTATTGCACTTAAATTTGATTCTTCATTACAGATAATGGAGATTGCCAGTGTATTGCCCATAGAGTGTTTTCTGGGTTGTTGAGATCAGATGTTACCTGCATGACCTGTGGATTCACTTCCACAACTTATGACCCTTGTGTGGACATTTCACTCAACTTGGACATGAGCAGCTACACTTCAACAGATGTAAGCAACAAGTCCATGAAACCAAACGCGAGCACAGGTACATCTACCCTCTTGGGTTGTCTGGATTTTTTTACAAGACAAGAAAAGTTGGGATCGGACCAGAAAATTCACTGCCAAAGCTGTCAGGACAAGCAAGACTCGTCGAAGCAAATGTCAATTCGCAGGTTACCATTGGTGTTGGGTTTACATGTTAAACGATTTGAGCACTCTCTAGCTAGAAAAAAGTCAAGAAAAGTTGATCAATATTTGCAGTTTCCTTTCTCCTTAGACATGAGCCCATACTTGTCATCCTCAGTTGTCAGAAACAGATATGGAAATAGAATTTTTGCATTTGATAGAGATGAACCAGACAGTTGTACAGAATTTGAAATTTTTGCTGTGGTTAGTCATTCCGGAATGCTAGAATCCGGCCATTACGTGACTTATTTGCGATTGAGAAACCAGTGGTACAAATGTGATGATGCTTGGATCAATGAAGTTGACGAGGAGGTAGTAAGAGCTTCTCAGTGCTATATGATGTTTTATGTGCAGAAAACTTTTTACCAGAAATCAAATGAGGATTTGAGTTGCTTACCAGTTTCTCCCTGGAGGCACCCAATTCATCCTGTGGCCGGTTGCTGCTGAAGAGTACGTCTTCAATGAACCATAGGCTGGCCGTTGGGAGAGACTGAGACAGACACAAAGATCGACTGGAAAAGACTGCCACAGAGTGCTCTTTCAGAACAGAATCAAATCCCAGATTGAAACAAAGGTACCTGAATACAACACTGAACATTCATAGATATCCCTTTGATATATTTTGTGGGAATATGGTAGTGAGACATTGGTTTTCAGATTTTTCTCAGGATTCTTTTGCTTCCAGGCAGAATGTACAGAAAATCCTCATTAACTACTAATCATGACCTTTATTTCAGATTTTGCATGGATCATTTAAGTACTGTTTTCCTGACCTACAAGATAAAAAAAAATGTACTACCACGTGTCATTTAATCACAAAATGGATGCATCTACATTCACATGACATGAGCCTGTATATGCTGATATACTGACAATATTGCTTTAGCTGAAGAAAAAAGTTGGGTGTTACACTAAAATTAAGGAGAAGTTTCTATGATATGAGCATGTTGAGCTGTCTTGCATCACATGGAAATGAAGAGTTCAAATCAAAACACATGTCCAGTTGAGATAAAGTTTTCAACTTGCTAATGATTTGTGAACTGTGAAGTTCTAGTTTCAATCTGAGAAAGCTGTGATGGATGGTGGGTTTGTTGATATAACACAATGGTAGGAGTAAAAATGAACAATTCTAGGGAAAGACCCTGAAATATATACCATTGTTGCATTGCATAGGTGCTCTATAGAGCTCTTTGCAGGAGGGGATGCAATAGAGAACCTTGAAATGTACACTGTCCTAATGAATCTCATGCAACTTAATATGATCACAAGGTTAATTACCATATTGGATTCAAGATAAAACAAGGAATAATTCATTCAGAGAGCAAAGAAAAATGATAAATGTGCTCTATGTTGCATGGTTTTTTTTTATTTTTATCATGCATGGTTTGTTCTATAAATAAAAAAAAAACAATATCACTATACCACACATTGTTGACTCATTTAAGTTGGATTATGTTTTTACTTGAATCTTCATACTTGTCATTTGTAATTATAGAGAATAAATATGCATACAATGTTACAAACCCTGAGACCAATTTGTGTAGATTATTAATGTATTGTTTATTGATCTAATCTACCTAATAAATGCCAAGAGTAGACAAGTATTTCAACTCTAATTTGGTTGAAATTGTATTTTGGTTTGAATAAAGATTAATCACTAATATAATAACACTTTATTTATTGATTTAAAATTATTCTAAAAGATAACATGAAAGGATAAGCATCAAAATCAAAATCCCGTCCAGGCATTAATTTGTACTTTATTTTTGCTGACTTACCTTTTCGTTTTTATCAATTTCTATCCTTCCATATGTTAAATAGTTTAATTTGAATCACAAAATAAATCAAAATCCTGAATTTTAAGATAACAACAAACACTTCTCCATTTTAACTCATCTCCTTCTAAATAAGTCTCTTAAAAAAATGAAATCTATATTCATTGATTTAAATCAACCCGTTTATGAAATTGTAACGTCTCATTCAAACACAAAAGGTCAACAAATCATTTCAATTTCTAGACTGGATCGAGTGAAATTCAACTAATTTTTTTTTTTTTTTTTGAACGGATGGTTAGATCATCTTACATCAAAATTAAGGTCAGGCTCGAATACAAAATCCAAAACGAAAGAGAAACTAAAACCAAACAACTAAACCAAACCGGCTAAAACAAAAGGAAACTGACTAAAGCAAATATATAAACAACCGAAGTTGAGAATGCCCAACAATCTTAGGTGACAAAGCAGGGGCACTAGTGCAAGCACCTCCCCCCAGCCTGCACCTAAGAGGTTGGAAGTGGCTAGAGACAGCAGTGGTCCGACCACCCACGCTACAGCGAACTGATGATCAGATCCCGCTATTGGAGGCACCCCCTCCTCCGCTCTACACTCCATTACTTGCCAAAGTCTCCTCCCCGCCTCCTCCCGAATTGATCAACCTCTTCCTCTTGAACACCGCAGTAACCCGTGTGCTCGTCTCCTACTCATCTCGCACCGCTGGAGTGATCGGAGTCTCCATCCCCACATTAGGTGCCGCCACCAAAGCCTCTCATGGTTGGTTTAGACATGCTCTCAACCATTGCGCCCCCATAGTCGATCTTCTCCCCCTAGCCACAACCAACGTGGTCCCATACGCCCTGCCAATCCCTGTATCAGAGCTTCTACTCGCCCGATCACAGTCCCGCTCCGTGTGCCCTAAGCGGCCGCAGTAGAAGCAAAAGGTAGGGACCCGCTCATACTGAAAAGTCACCACATGTTTCTAGTGTTTGCAATCATTATTTTTGCCTTTCAGCTCAAGGGATTTCGAACATCAAAGCAGACTCGGATACGGGCGAATGAACCCCACCCTCCGCGGAAATTCATTGGGTCTGATTCGAGGAACCGGCCAATAGCATTGCCCAAATCTGTGCAGATTCGTTCAGACGTGTACCCCAGCGGAATACCCCAACTTGAACCCACATGTCCACATGATTAATCTCTAAAGCATACAGATCATCATCTGCTTTCACTTTCTCAAGCAACAAAACCTTACCCTTGTACGTCTAAGGGCCTTGGCATTCCACATTCTCTGCGTCCTCGCGATCTTAGAACTCGAAAGAGTAACGAGCATGTTTGCTCGGCCCGGATGTTGGGTTGAACATCTCTTTCATGGTGACCCCTTTTTTGGGACGCCAAATCCACGCCAACACTTGTTGCATGTTGGCAAAGTTGACGGAGACTTCCCCCAAGAATCGACCCACGAACCAGTGGATCTCTGATGCCATCATGGCCAGCGTCTCCGGTTTCGTACTGAAGGATCGCGTCCTCGTCGTCCACCACCAAATCCTCAACCCCACGCACCATCTCTCCACCAGATTCCCCCGTCTTCTCCAATCTCTTCTCCCGACCCTCATCACTCCCTCCCCTCCTTGCCTCTACCACCAGTGACTTGTACACTATCACGTTCTCACCCTCTGATCTCGCTCTCGACGTAAGCGACGCCATTGTTGCCCCCTGTTTATTCGCTGATCAACCAGAGCCCCTTTTCCAAAATGATAGCACTGGAAATAAGATCCTTGCCCCGAACAACACTCCCCCACCGGATTTATAGCCGTCTCCAACAGTAGTACATACATAGAAACCCTAGCAAAGTCAACACCTAAAATCCTAGTTTGGAACTCTCCATTTTGAGAGGAAAACTCGCCCTTGAACTCTCTCTCTTTAACTAGAAGTTATTTCTCCTTGAATTGTCTTGGGCTAAGGGCAAAAAATAAAACAAAACAAAAAATCTTCGTTGGAGCGGTTAGCAGTAAACTAGTATTTGTAGGTGAATAAGTGAAATCAATAAGTTGGAGGTGGGTGGAAATAGGTGGTACCAATAGTCTAAAATAAAATTTAATACAAGACTTGTTATGGCCACCTGTCAAACCGGTCATTTTCGGTAAATTCCAGCAACCTATCCGTTACATATATCTGACACCACCATCTTATAAATGACACACCGATTCGGAACCGATCAGGGAACGTTACTAATTGCAACACACAGAGAATTTGGTGTCAGAGAGATCTTCATGCTCTTCTCCGATCTCTCCGACCCCATTTCTCTCTCCCTCCAAAACCCTAATTTACTCGATCGGAGAATCTCCACATGTCCTCCATCGACGACGACGATGATCTCGCACACTACTCCTACTCCTCCTCTTCTTGCTGCATCCCCTTCGTGAGATCCGACGGCTGGGAGCGGATCCGGCCGCCGGAGAGGGAGGCGTGGTGGAGGCGGGGGTGGAAGAGGCTGCGGGAGTGGTCGGAGGTGGTGGCGGGGCCCAAGTGGAAGACGCTGATCCGGAGGTTCAACAAGAAACCGCCGCGGAGGTTACAGAAATTCCAGTACGATCCTCTCAGCTACGCCATGAATTTCGACGACGGGCCGTGGTATTACAGTAAATTGGACGAGGACTTGACGCACTGCGATTTCTCTTTCCGGTACGCTTCGATTCCGGTGTCGGCCAAGGCCTCCATGGATCTCGGCAAGAATGCGCCTCCGCCGCTGCCGTTTACGTGATGGTGGTGAGTTTGAGAGGGTTGGATTGGATATTCGGTGATTCGTGCAAGCTAGACAGCTAACGTGCGCCGTGGCTGGTTTCGCGGGGAGGATCGTCGTCCGAGATTTCGGTTGCTTTTTTGGCGGATTTGGTTGAGGTTTCGGATTCGTGTTCGGTTCGCCAATTCATTGTGATAATTATTGAATGAATATTACTGGTAATTTTATTGCTGTGCAGTTTTGTGGATTTGTGAAAATGAAATGAAAAAACGAGGGATTAACAATTTTGATATATGTTAGATTGTGATAGATTTTTATAATATAAATCAATATATTAGACGAGATTCAAATAATATCTAATATTATCACCAAGTGTGAGTATCAATTATCAACTAAGTGTTTGTTTTAGTTCAATTTGAGGTTTGAGTTTCAGCGAAGTACGCATTTGTGTCAAAATTTAGTAGGAAGATATTTGCTGCTATTATAATTATACCTGTTCAAACGAAAATTAATTTAAATGTGATATAACTTAAAAATATTAATTCTATGCTAATTTCGGATCTGCTTCAAATGTTAATGAATGTATTTGATCATGTACTATTTATAATAGTTCATGAAGAATTAAGAACTTATTAAATTTATGATTTTGTTCATAAAAAAATATTGTCTATAATTGGAAGATATATTAAGGTTTTGATATATATGCTCTATTTGTAGGATTTACTAATTAAGGAGATTTTTATACAAGTCATGTATTGTGTTTTATGTATGAATGTGTCATATATGTTGTCGTTTAAGCAGTTGAAAGTTGATATTTATGATAGTGAGGGGGGTGGAGCAGAACTA
>JAYMTA010000794.1:0-24162 GCA_036897625.1 Pelargonium cotyledonis
TATATATATTTAATTAGTGAATTTTTTTGGTTTTCACCCGTGTACTCCCCAATAAGTAAAGTGACGTGGGGCTAATATTCTTTCCATTAATTAAGCTCAATTGCAATAGCTATCATTACATTTTTTATTATTAGCAATAGGATCATTACATTATGTATTTGGTTTTAGGGTTCGCTTCCATTATGGTCACCCAGATGTTTTTGACCGACTCTTCCACATTACCCGTGGCGGCATCAGCAAGGGTTCTCGTGGTATCAACTTAAGCGAGGACATATTTGCTGGTAAGCTTAAAGCATCTATAGTCTTGGGGATAACAGTAATTTAGTTATTTCTCAATATATATTTTCTCTGCACAGGTTTCAACTCAACACTTAGACGAGGGAATGTAACTCACCATGAATATATCCAAGTGGGGAAGGGAAGAGATGTTGGGCTTAACCAAATTTCACTCTTTGAAGCAAAAGTGGCATGTGGTAATGGAGAGCAGACACTGAGTAGGGATCTCTATCGACTAGGCCATCGCTTTGACTTCTTCCGCATGCTGTCATGCTATTTTACAACAATTGGATTTTATGTCAGTGCCATGGTAATTATTAAGATTTCAACTCAAGCTGACAAGAAACAAAAATTTGAGTTTTTTTCCTCCCCCGTGTAAGGATTCCTGTAAGATGTTACTTTAAAGTGTGTCCACTATGAAGGTCCAGATTTTAGATTTAATTTCCAAAAGCTTAGAATTTTTCTATATTTAACCTTGGGAATTTAATTTTCTTTTGCAGCTTGTTGTCATTACAGTCTACGTTTACTTGTACGGGAAACTTTACCTGTCATTGAGTGGATTGGAGGCAGCAATAGTGAGGTATGCCAAGTCTAATAGAAATAATCCTCTAAAGGCGGCCATGGCTTCACAATCTGTTGTTCAGCTAGGTTTTTTGATGACCTTGCCCATGGTCATGGAGATTGGACTGGAGAGAGGGTTCCGAACTGCATTGAGTGAGTTAATAATCATGCAGCTTCAGCTAGCTCCTGTGTTTTTTACTTTCTCTCTCGGGACAAAGGTACATTATTTTGGGCGCACTATCCTTCATGGTGGAGCAAAGTATAGACCAACTGGGCGTGGGTTTGTGGTCCGTCATGAGAAGTTTGCAGAGAACTACAGGATGTACTCAAGGAGCCATTTTGTGAAGGGACTAGAGCTAATGCTATTGCTTATAGCTTATAATCGTTATGGTTCAGCAATAAGTGATTCTACAGCTTATACGCTCATTACTGGCTCTATCTGGTTTTTGGTCGCTTCGTGGTTGTTCGCTCCTTTTCTTTTCAATCCTTCAGGATTTGAATGGCAAAAGATAGTGGACGATTGGGAGGATTGGGTGAAGTGGATGAACAGCGGAGGTGGCATTGGAGTGGCTGCAAACAAAAGCTGGGAGTCCTGGTGGGGCGAGGAACAGGAGCATCTGCAGTACACTGGACCCTTAGGACGGTTCTGGGAGATCATTCTTTCTCTTCGCTTTTTCCTCTATCAGTATGGGATCGTGTATCATCTCCACTTGGCCAATAAAAATAGGAGCATCATTGTGAGTATCTGATCCGTCTATTAATACCCAATTCTTCTACTTCAACTTTTATTGGTAAGTTCAAGCTGTCATTTTTCAAGTGATTCTAGAGTTAAAATAACTTTAATTTGTTTTGTGATTCCAGGTATATGGTTTGTCTTGGCTGGTTATTCTTGCTGTTGTAGTCATTTTAAAGGTATAGTTCTACAAAAAAACTGAATTATTGAATGAAAAGCATCTGATTTATGGTGGGAATGGCTATGATATGATATGAGGCTCATCTGACGATGAACTGGAAAATGCAGATCGTATCCATGGGCAGAAAGACGTTCAGCGCAGATTTTCAGCTGCTGTTCCGACTCCTCAAGTTGTTTTTGTTTGTTGGATTGATTGTTACTCTGGTCCTCCTATTTACATTACTCCGTCTCACAGTTGGAGACATCTTTGCTAGCATACTCGCCTTCACACCAACAGGATGGGCACTTCTGCAAGTACGTTTTTCGTCACATTTAAGATCTTGCCGGTTTGTTTGTTCATCATTGATACATAAAATTGACAGCATGCTTCACATTGATGCACATGCAGATAGCACAAGCATGTAAGCCGGTGGTGAAGGCCCTAGGAATGTGGGGGTCGGTGAAAGCTCTAGCGAGAGGGTACGAGTACATGATGGGGTTGATCATCTTTGGGCCGGTGGCTATGCTAGCGTGGTTCCCGTTTGTGTCGGAGTTCCAGACGAGGCTTCTCTTCAATCAAGCCTTCAGCCGAGGACTTCAGATCCAGCGCATTCTTGCTGGTGGAAAGAAGAATAAGTAAAAACACATACTAGAAGTAAGACTCTAAATTCATTTCATATTCTCCTAGAACTAGAACAAGATTGGTGGGCTTGGTTCACACTGCACAGTAGCTTTAACAATTTATGCTCCAAACACTTCTACTTGTAGGCAAAACAAACAGGTTCGGTCATTAGCATCAACTAGGTGCACATTTTAGACAATTTTTATTACAATATGAGCAAATACAGTAAACCCAAATGGTTAGCAATTTACTACACAATTTTTAAAGAAATTTTACTACACAACACAAAATAAATACATAAATTTAAAAAGTTACAGGTTTTATGGGATTGGGATATGAAATTTTTGGGAAAGGGTTTGAATATTAGCAATAATAGCCAAGCTGTTACTGGTGAACTGTTTGGCTTTCTGCATCCGATCGTTGACCTCGTCCGGAAGCGTTGACCCCATCTCCTCCAACCCATCCGAGCACGTCTCCTGGTCCGTCACCGCCGCGCTGATCCACGTCTGCACGTCGTTGACCTTTGACATCGTCAACGCCTCTCCCTCCATCGCCGTTAGCGACTCGTTGAGTCGACCCAGCGCCTCCTCGAAGAAGGTCCGGCAGTCGCCGACAGCGGGCCCGGAATTGGCGTTGCTCTTCAGCGACGAACATGTCCCGGAGAGAGCGTCGATGGAGACTCGGAGGGAGAGCTTGAAAATTGTTACCGGGTCGGCCGATTCGGTGTGGGCGTTGAGGGAGGATATGCTGGAGAAGCACGAGTCGGGGTAGCGAGTCACGTTGCAGACAAGTTTGATTGAAGAGTCAAGGGACTCGGTGGTGGACCTGGTGGTGGTTTGGTGTATCAGAGCGGCGAGCAGGGAAGCTACGGTGACGGTGAGGACGAGGATGGCGGAGATCGTGAGGAGGATGGATTTTCCGGTGGGTTTAGGGTTTGGGGTTTGGTCTTCGAGCTCCAGATGGCCGTTGATTTTTCCGTAGCCTTTGTGGTGTTTGGGATTAGGATCCATGGCTGCGAATGCAATAAGATGGACAGACTGATTTGCAAGAGACTTTATGTGGATGTGAACTTTGTTTTGGTCAATAACTTGAGGTACTGAGTCTGTGTGTTCAACCCCAAAACCTCCCTGTTACAAGTCTTTAACACAAATATACAACTACATATTCTCAAAAATATAATTTTCTCAACACTTCGTCAATAAAGAAGAAATCAATGTTTTCTTGCTAGAAAAAAAAAAAAAGTTATTTAATATTGATTTCTTGTAAGTGTTTGTCAGTGATATATAGAACTCGGAATTTTTTTATTTGGTAATTTCCCGTTGTATTGAGATTTGAGAGCTCATAATTAACATTATTGACGTGGTTTTTTTTTTCCTTATCACAAAAATGTTTTAAAATGAAAAATTGAGTATCAAATGAGGTATTAGATAGAAGTTTGGGCAAAGAGATTAATTTTTGGCCACCAAAAACCCTTTTTCTCGCAATTTTGCAAGAAGCCGAAGCCCAACTCCAGCTAAAATGGTATTTAGTAGACACCGTGAGTCATTCCTCGGCGGGCTCGTAACCGAACTCTCTATTGTGGCGGTTGCGGGTCTGGTCGTCTCTAACAAAATCTGGTCTCCAAGCCACGGTTTCATCAGTGATGTTAGCCAAATCAAGTTCATGTCCACAAACAAGATATTTATGATAAATGTCGGTTGCATTCATATGTTCGAATTATTAGACAATGTAAAAAATAGGTAAAATACGTACTAATGTTTAAAACCAATTCATTTCCGGTTCCATTCCATAGGAGGGAGATATTTTGTGACAACTAGTCTCACCCACAAGACATGACCACCTAGGCAACTAAGCACCTCACATTCTAAAAAAAAAAAATATGAAACCTATCCACACAGGAATGATAAAAATATAAATACTTAAATTAAATATGTACAAATTCAAAACATTATCTCTCTCTTGAGCTTCAACCTCTGCAATATACAAATTACACAACAAGCAAGAAGAAGAAGAAGAAGAAGTAGAAGAAGAATTAGAATTGAGATAGAGAAGAAATGGGTTTGAGCAGTACCATATCTTCTACTGCAACAGCCAGAGCTGGTGTTTTGGGGGTGGACCATTTTGCCCTTCACAACAACAAGCAAAAATGCTTCAATTTACCAGCTAGAGCCTTGAAGATGATGCCTCCTCCTTCTCTCAATCTTTTGGCAAATAGAAAATGTACTCTCAAGTCCACCATTATCTGCAAAGCTCAAGAAGCTGCTAATGAAGGTAAAAAATCTGCAATTTTCCATGAATTTTACACAGTAAATACATACCATTTATGTTTTGTTGGATTGGGTGCAGTGGTGGCACTGACAGATTCAAGCTGGGACAGTCTGGTGGTTGGCAGTGAGAGTCCGGTTCTGGTTGAGTTTTGGGCACCATGGTGTGGGCCTTGCCGGATGATAGCACCGGTGATTGACGAATTGGCCAAGGAGTACGCCGGAAAGCTTGCCTGCTACAAGGTGAACACCGACGAATGCCCTGGCATTGCCACAAAGTGCGGCATCAGGAGCATCCCGACTGTGCTGCTCTTCAGGAATGGAGAGAAGAAGGAAAGTGTCATTGGTGCTGTTCCTAAGTCCACCTTGACTGCAACCATTGACAAGTACATGGTTTAAATCATATGCCATTAGGGCCAAAATGTTGTTGATTCTAATTCATCAAACTCTATATGCAAAGAGGCTTCTATTTTGAGATTATATAATATATAACGGTTCATGTCAATGTCAATGCAATTCAACTTCACAATATCAGAATTAGAGCTGTGTTGCTTTGAGTTGATACAGAGAATGTGTGTGTATAACATCTTTTTGAACCTGTTGCTGCTTGAAGAATCTAAAAGAGAAGCAATATGTGTGTAATTTAGATGAGTTACCTTCCAATAGCAAGCAACAAGTCCAATCTTTTTCTTGTTTTCAATTGTGGAGATCAGAAGGATTCCCTATCCCGTGTAACTGATATGCAAGCGTGCAACCAAACCTTTGCTTAAAACTGTACAAAAAAACATATCATGAAGCAGCATAAACAACTATCACCATAACACAATAAAACAGCAATATGATTCAGGCGGAGCTCCAATCAAACTAGAGAATTGAAGCAATTTGTAGATCCAAACAAGCAATCAATGGTATGCCTACTCTCCTAATCGAAATTACAGAAATGGCAGAGAGATCAATCTTCCCATGACATATGCAATCAGTGCCCATCAAAGAGTTCCACTGGGAGAGGAAAGTTTTACTCGTCTGTGTAAGCTGATTAATCCTCATTTTCTTCCCCACGGAATCAACCCAGACGTGCTACCTGCATTGCCAGATTCAGATGAAGATGAAGTTTCTTGCTTGAGCTTCTCAACATAGATTTGGGATTCATTTTGGCCAGCCTCGTTTAACTGAGATGATGATTGCAGACGGATTTGTGCAGGTGAATTCACTGAACCAGTGTCATTGTTGGCAGCCCGTGATGGTAAACTACTCTGAGAAGTATGAATGAGATTGTAGGATGTGTGTGGTGGTGGAGGCAAGAAGGGAGAAGAAGGGTTCTTTTGAACAGGTGACATAGTTGAGGACCCAGTGGATGGGATTTGAACAGGGGTTTCAACACAGGGACTGTTGGGAATATTCTTCTGATTTTCTTGCCAAGAATTCTTAAATTTTTTATGCGGAAACTTATCAACAGCTGTGGCAGAGGTACAGGTGGGCATCATTCCATGGGAGCTTCTACTCACAACATCATTGCTCGCAGATGACTGCACAGCATTCACTTGACGACCATTCATGTTCTGTCCAATGTTTTGCTGCTTCTCCACAGATTTCTGAGATGAATTTCCATATCCATGTTGTATGAAGTTGGCATAACTTTCTGAAGAAAAAATATAATGAGTCATTATCATATGGTAAACTGGTAATAATACAAATAATATTGTCAGAACTCATGAACAATATCCTAACCATAATGATTGTCCTCTTAACAATATTGTTACATCAAATGCACATGGGGGTATATGGATGGCAAACACACTTATTCGTAAGTTTTTTCTTTTCTTTCTTTCCCAAAAAGAATACAAGACACTCATTTTGGGGCGGGGGGAGTGGTTATTTAGAAGAAAAAACATTGCTTGTAAATGAGTGAATAAAAATGAAATGATATGGTAAACCAGGATCGAAGATATATGTATCCCTTACCCATAGGCCCCTTTCCCGTCTGTAAACTATAGTCAATCAAACTCTTCATTCTACAAGCTGTATCTGATATCTACAATCCACCATGTAAAAGTAATCAGAGTTAGTATAGAACTAAAGTCTAGAAACTGTGAAACCACAAGCAAGGTCATTGTGCTGACAGCCACTTTGTAGTGACTAGTGGGGTATATGAATAATTGAAGGAAAATGAGGTATACCAAAAGAAACCTGGACTTCACAGTATTAAAGAGGGACTAATATTGAACCAATAATACCTGAAGGCCCCGTGCATAGTTCTCCATATATCCTAATTTAGTAAGTGGAACCGGCACGTCCAAAGCTTTTTGCAATTGACAAGCAGATTCACCAAACCTGACAAAATCACATGTTTTCATTGGAGAAAAAAAAATAATTACAGTATAGTTTACCAACTACCATTCAATTAAACTGCCATGATGATTTGTCCAGCTTAATGTGATGACAAAATAACAAACTGCTGCTTTCACCCTTTCACATAATATAGTCTCGCGCATGCACAGACACGTAGATTTGGGCACCAGAAAGCATAAAAGCATGTGCGTGTGAGAGAGAGAGACAGAGACAGAGAGAGTGTAGCAAAGAAAATATTTGGTTTGCCATTTATCTCACTTTATGACTAAATACTTCATAGATCAATAGAGCATTCAAAGAATAAGCAAAGAGAGCAATATTTAAAAAAGAGTATTCTAATTAGTTACAGGAAAATAACTCACAATTTACAGCTCATTTCTAGATCTTGCGCAGATACATGATTGGAAGATGCATTTAGAGCACAGATTTGATAGTTACGTGCTGCAGCTTCAAGCTCACTAACCTGAACATATGAACTTCAGTCAACAACTATAGAAGAAAGATGCTCCAATTTTTATCCAGTTGACTATAAAAAGTTAACATTGCAGCAAAAAGGAGGCTGAAGTATATGGTTAAGTATATCACTTTACCATATTGAAATTTAACCGCATCAATCTAAGTTTTCCAATAGTTCCATGGAAATGGAAGGCTACATCGAGTTCACTCACAAGAGCAAGGCATATTAAAAGCATTATATAGCATACCTGAGGCATTATAGATCTTCGAGGAATAAGCACCTCATGACTTCGTGCACAAAATTCCCATGAGCAAATCTAGCAATATGAAAATATATTTATAAAATGAGAACGCCAAATCTATGCTAGTAAGTTATGTAGTAAAATCTTCCAGTACATAGCCATTTAACAACTCCAAACCTTCAGATCTGGGGAGAAAACAATGCGTAGTTGACCATCATGTTCCACACGAAGATGCTCAAAAACACTTTCTTTTGTTGCTTTTCCATATTCAAGGATAATATGACCAGATGCATTCTGGTATTCACGAGGCATATCAACATGAAGAAGCTCTTCCAACGTTCCACTATCATACTTCAATTTAAATAGCCTCGGCAGAGCCTCAACTGTTGTTTCTGTAAGTACAATGAAATTAAATTTAACTTTCAACCATGGCAAAGATAATATCTGGGCGAACTTATTAAATATTTGCTCAGTTGATTTCACTCCTTTTTTTTTGTTTTTTGTTTATTGTTTATTCAAGAACATCAGCAAAGTTCAGCTTAAATGTATAAATTATAATCTTAGAGCATGGCAAAGTGTAGTAAATTAGCAAAGTAGCTTACTTTAAATAAAAAAACAAGCAAGCAACAAGGACTAGTAGAAGTAAATAACATACCAAAACCACGACCAGGCTTGCAACTGCATATTTCGCAGTTCCAAAAATCCTGGAAAAACTGTAATTAATACTCCAATATCCTCCAACATTGAGAGAGAGAGAGAGAGAGAGAATCATAAATCTTAGAAACTCAATCAAAGTATTACACATAACTTAATATCTGCCATGCCATTTGATAAGTGCACCTAAGGAGAGAAACTAAAACAAGTTGTAAATAAACACAGATGTGAAGATTCAAGATTCAGCTGAGCTGACAGATGGTGCGTATTCCAAATGACAGATAGTTTAGATACTGTACTTTTATTCTCGACCAGGCTACAAAACAAGCTCCATCAATTTGCACTTATATTATTCATTAGTGAACGATTAACAAAACAATCTAATTTGCACTTTTATTATCCATTAGTGAACAATAAACAAAACAATCTGTTAGGGTAAGGGATAGTTATGCAAAGAATTATGAGCACATTCCCCAACCCTAAGCACACATGGGTTCTCTTTCCAATCAATTGTTTTTGGCTCAACAGCACACCTGATTGAGAGCACCGTATACTTGACTGCTATTTTGATACAACGAAAAACACCATCTCTTCCTGGCATTTGGAGTGAAAAACTCAGCAACAAATTTAGTCCAGAAATTGATACAGTTATCCTGCAGAAAATTCATTATTACGATCAGATTAGTACATCACCAACAGCTCTAAAAAACATAAACTCCATGAGAACCAGAGTCTTACAGTAGGCCTGTTCTTCTGCTGATACATATATTGGGTCAAACGCTGAGCACACATTCCCGGTTCATATACTGTTCTGACGATAGATCTAATGGGCACATTTTGCTGAAAATATTGTTGCTGTAGTTGAGGTCCTTGCTGGGGAGGGGCTTTCAGAAGTTTTTGCTGTTGCAAAATGTGCTGCTGGTAGGGATTCAACTGTGCATGAGCAGCTAGAAAAGACTGCATAGACCACCGGAGAAACTGCTGCTGTTCATTTTGCTCCTGTAAAGCATCAATGGAATGCTGGTGTTCCAATCTAACAGGTCCAACACCTGTTCGAACCTGATCTTGTTTTTGCTCTAGCTCCACCGGACCAAGATTTTGCAAGGAATTGAACTGTTGATGAGGGACAATATGATCACTTAGCATCTGAAGCTCAAATTTGGCAGGAGCACCACCCCCTAATCTGCCTTGAAATGATTGGACATGCTGTTGTCCCTGCCGTAAATGGCTGTGTGAAACTGAGTGCTGTTGCATTGACTGCTGGGACCTTTGGAGCTCCGGTTGCTCATATTGTTGATCATGATATTTCTGGTGGTCTGGCAACACCGGATTTCCAGAAGGATGTAAAACTTGCGGGTATTGAATTTGGCCAGATGAACCAAATGATATCATGTTTGACTGTGCAAATGGCACTGCTGAGGAATTGAAACTAGCCCCCTTTGCAATAATAGAGAGTGGATCTGACTTAGCTATGGCTTCTTCAGAGCAGGAGAGAACACTTTCCGAACCCCCACTATAAAAAGTTTGGTTGATTATAGAAGTAGTATTGGATGTATTTCAAAGCAAATTCATATTATAGTTATATTGTACTTGATGCAAACTCATATTGTACTTGTACTACTCATATTCAAAATTAGCAAATTTTGCTTGAATGAATGCAGGTAGAGAGTGATCTCTCTCCATTAGAATTGGCAGCGCATATGATTGCACCATCTTGCCGAAGACTCTACACCTATTTCCTCAAGTTCACTAAAATGGCCTAATCGTCTACTGATAAAAATGGAACATTAATAAGGTGAGCAGAAAATTCAAACCAAACAAATGGCTTTGATCACGACTAAGTTTTTGGCAGAACCGTAAGAGAATTGAAGAAACTAGTTAAACTTTAGTGAATCTGGACACTAATTGATTCTCATTCTTAAGCTATAGAACCAATCAAAGCATCCGCAAGGGACCCTATATTGGCTCTTGATAATGGAAATAAGTATCTGAGCAAAAAAAAACCTCAAAGTTATAAGAATAATAACAGAATATTTTCAAAAAATGAAATCAATTGCAGATTAAATTTCCATATAACAATTGTGTCACAATCTTTCATAAACCTTGGCCATCAATAAACAAGCATGAAATTAGACCATTAACTTCTTCCAAAAATATAGATAAATAACAAAAGTTGAAGATTCATAGAAGCATTTTCTCAATTTTGAACTATATAACCCAAATGAGAACTCATATGAAACATCAATCAACCACAGCATATTTGATGAATCCGGAAGCAAAATACACATAAAATGTGAATTTTTCAAAACGACGGGTAGAGATAACTTACAGTGCAGAAGATTCTTGAAAACTTTTTCTGCAAGATCAAACAACAGCCAGAAGAAAGAACCAACTTAAAACCCTAAAATGTGGGTAGGAAAAAAAAAAGGAGAGAAAAAGATGATTCAAGAAATGCGAGTGAGAAGATAGTATTTGGTATTTTGTCTCTAATTTGTATATGAATTTACAGACTCTGTATATGGTAGGTTTTTAAATTTCTTGGGCAAAGCACAAAAATATATCCATATATATATACACACAAAAGCTTCACAATCTTTTCGGCGCTGTGCTCTGAGGCGGTGGAGCGAAGCAGAAACAGTGTACTTGCGGTAACGATTTGAGGACTTCAACATTGACCTTTTAAGGGTACAATTAACGGTCAAAGAATGTCAAAGTCATTTTTTTTTAAGTAAGTCATAAAAATAAAAAAATTAGGGATAATTTGACATGACTTCCGTGTACTTGTCACATTGTATAATGAATACCCGTAACTTTTTTGTTTTGTAACTTTAAACCATTCTGAACTATCTTTTCTTCAATTAATTTTGACGAAATTTTTCGATAAGGTCAACTTTAAGATAGTTTATTACAAAATGTGATATATACGTAGTAGTTTAAAATTACAAAAGAAAAAAAAATGATAAGAATGAAAAAATTGATATTTTAAAATTTTTTTTGTCAAAGTTAAATGATGAAATGGATGTGTCCTTTAGGAGATGACGCAATGGTCAAGTAATTTCATTGTGTCGAGTATGGTGAAGTTTGAGGTTTATAGGGAAAAGATATCCCTATTGTGTAGCTCAATTCGTTAATGAAAAAAATGAAATGGATGTGATTATGAGAAATAGTTAAAGGTATTCCAAAGTTATTAAAAAAAGTTTGGGGATATATGAATTGTAAAATATGACAAGTATATAGTATTGGTATATAATTGACCATTTTAAAATTATTCTTAAAAGTTTAATAAAAGTAAGAAGAAAATAACTATGTGCTCTTAGAATGCTTCTTTATAATAACAAATAGGGAAAAATACATTTTTTTTTGTCCTAAACTAATTAGTAGCCAATTAGGATATTTAAATTTATTTATTTATGTATTCATATATATATTTGGTACAATGGATATTTCACAACACATCATTAAGTTTTAGGACAGAAATTGTTGCGTCCATTTGGCAATATAGTATTGTTTGGATGAGTAGTGCATTGAATTTAAAATGAAATCTCAAACCAACTATGAGCTAAATAATGGTTTGATTTAGAACAAGACATATCAATAAGTTGATCATATACACGCGTTAAATTTCAATAATACTCACTCTAACAAATTTATGAGACCGAATTGGACAAAACAGAATGTAATATTACGAAGACATACATCAAGCAAATAATGTGAAAGCTAGAATCTAATTACTAAACTTTTGACATGAGAAATGATTTACAAGCACCAAACATCAAACACATGCAACTCATATAACATCATCAGACCATTGAAAGATTAGTGATTGATGGCAAGCAAATTTGTTCAATAACCACAATGTTTGAAAAAGTCAGAATCTTATGAAACAAGTAACCTATTGAATGCAGTCCTCAACTCAACCAAAAAAAAAAAAAAAAAAAAAACTCAACAAGTAACAATAGCTACATGATTGTAAAAGCTGTCAGCAAACATGAACAATGAGTTCTTATCTTTTAATTTCTCTGAGTTTATTACATGGTGGACACAGAATCCCATATGCATGCCATGAATATAAGCAAGAAGGGTACCGAATAATACACACGATCGATAGCAACCAATCTCAACGAAAACTGTACAAACACCACCAAAATCATATCACAACAGTAGGCACTATCAACTTTCACCATTACAAGTCATACCATTATACTGTGTTTGGCAGCTTGACATATCAGTCAGCCCTTTCCAGTTAAAGTCACACAATTGCTCTCCCTAGATGCGCTGATCCGCAAGCCTTGGCTGAATCTATCGATTATCTCTTTTCTCCTATAAGGAGTTCCACTTGGAGACTAAGTCACGCATCTCTCTCTTTAATCGGGAGTCATTTTGCTTAGCCAATGATTTCAAGTCACTAGCAGAAGTATAAGAGTGGATGCTGCGTGAAGATGCTGATGGGGAGAAGAAGGGAGAAGAAGGGTTCCTTTGAGCTGGTGGCGTAGTTGATAATGCTGTGGATGGGATTGGGATTGGGATAGGGCTTGCCCGAGCACGGAGAGAGTTCACATATGATGCCGTAAATTCATCCAACTTCTCAGGTAACCAAGTTGAGTTCTGCAGCCCATGTTGTTGAGAATTGACACTAGTTTCTGAAGAAAATATAATGAGTCAGTATCAAATCTTAAACTGGTAAGAAAACAAAAGAGTGTACTCATGAGCAATGGATCCACATATCAATCAAATATTGCAGTCATGCTAATTTCTCGACTGGTTCTATTTTGTCTTCATGAAATTGATTGTGCTAGATTTTCATCACAATGATGCCCATTTTATAATAGCAATAATCCAACCCGTATCTAATTATTTTGAACATAACAGAAAAGCGTTGTCTCTAACCATGACAGGTAAGGCATTGCATTCAGCAGCAGTGCAGAAAAAGGATTATATAGTTCTAAAGCTTTTCAAAATATTTGAATTTGATTTGATTTATTTATATATTTGTGCATATAGACATAATAGGCATTTTCCAATATAGGTTTATTTAAGAACTCTGCTAATCAATTTGGAAATAAAAACAAATGGAAGTATGGAACAGCAAAATGAGAATGGAAAGTAGAAAACAACTTACCCGTTGAGGAATTCCAGTGGGAGGAGAGAGTTTTATGCTGAGATGATGGTTGTCGTTGGAATTGTGCAGGATACCGTTTGACATATTCAGCAGCTGATGATTCCAAGAGACTTTTGGAAACAACAGAAGGATTATTGGACGAGGATGATGGTTGCCGTTGAAATTGAGATTGTGCAGGTGGCTTCCGTACAGTGATTTGGTATGGAGCAGTTGATGATGTCAATTTACCCTTAGAAGCAGAGGGATTGTTGGACGAGGATGGTGGTTGGGACATGAAGTGTGTGGAAGGGTTCCCTTGAGCTGGTGACATGATTGAGTGCTCTGGATATGGGATTGGGACTGGTGTCGCAGCACCGAGACAGTTGGGAATCTGAATTTCACTCGAAAAATTGCTGTCGAGAGTGGTTGCAGAGTTACAAGTGGGCATCATTCCATGGGTGGTTAAATTCATAATATCATTGCTCACTGATGCAACATTTGCATGTCGATCATCATTCGCATTCTGTCCCATAAATGTCTGCTTCTCCTCAGGTTTCTGAGCATCCTTTTGCAGTTTATAATCGGCAAAACTTTCGGCGAAGTTACAAATGGGCACCATTCCATGGGTGGTTAAATTCATAATATCATTGCTCATTGATGCAACATTTGCAAATCGATCATCATTCGCATTCTGTCCCATATATGTCTGCTTCTCCTCAGATTTCTGAGCATCCTTTTGCAGTTTATAATCGGCAAAACTTTCTGCAGAAAATATATTGAGTCATCATCTTATGGTAAACTAACAATAATGCAAATAATATGCTAATGATTTATGTAGCCACACTACAATCATATTTAGTACACATGCTAAGATGCTAACTTTTTTTTTCTTTGAGTAAGTTTTGGTTGGTTCTAAATAGAAAGAGCAATGAACTTATGAAAATAATAAATTATAAAAGCCTTCTTTTGTGTTCAAGAAAAAGAAAATGGCAAAATGTACCCATGTCTAACATACATTATAGGTTTTCCTGTACTAGAAAGCAATTGCTGTAAGAAGTAATGCAGTTATTTTTTATGAATAAGTCCTCACAATATGAATGAACATCAAAGGAGCTTCAAGAAGAACCAAGCGCTTTATATCAAGTGAAAACATTTATTCAACAGCTTGCAGAAAAATATTGTAATTCAAATCTCTTAGAAGGAGTCCCACAAAATACAATAATCAGATTAAATATCTATGCAGATGAGAATAATAGGCCTTTCCCAGATAACACTTCAAGAACCATGCGCATAATGAAGGAATAAAAAAGAAAAGAAATTGTAAATGTAGATAGAAGATATAAAACAACTCACCCAAAGGCCCCTTTCCTATCTTTTGGCTATAGTCAATCACATCCCTCATTCTACAAACTGTATCTGCAGTCTGCAATCCACCAGCAAAATACGTTGAAAAGGCTACTAGTTAAAAAATATCTACCTGGATAGTGCATTTGAAATTCATTTGAGCACATAGCTAAAGAAGATGTTACTTACAAGCTATTTCGCATCTTCGCTCCATGCATCGATAATGGATTATTAAATTTACTTCTAAAGTAAAGTAAACAAAATCTTCACAATACAAGATTTACAGTAAAATTATCCAGCTTTCCAGTATGAATTATTTATGCACATTAACCTCCAACATTCAGCAAGTAGTTAGTAATCCGTGTAATAAGTGCACATTTCTCATACTTGACCACATTTGATGTTGGAAACAACATGTGAATTTTGTCACACGTTTGGTAGAAAGAAAAGGGTGGTGCTCGTCAAGTCGTGTACAGTAGACTTCACGGAATGTGTCCTGCCGAATACAACAGTAGTCCATGATAAAGTTAATAATGTTAGTAGTACAGCATAAGGTCAATGCACAAGCAGTTCATCAGTGTGTGAATGGCCACTTTGCAGTCTGGATATGAATAACCATATATAGTAAATCTGGACTCTGCAGTAATCAAGAGGAAACCATATAGATGCAATAAATAAAGTCATAATACCTGAATGCACCGCATATAGGGCTTCATATATCCAAAATCAGAGAGTTCAGGTACCTCAAAAGCATTTTTTAATCGACTAGAGGATTCAACAAACCTGGAAAAAAAGAAAACTACATATGCTGGTTAATGAACAAAAGCAGCAGTTTCCATAAAATTTAACCAATCCAGATGCAATCATCGAATAGCCAAGAAGACAAATCTTGCCGAATGTGATGACAAAGAAACAAACTGCATCCCTCATATGAAAGTGAAAAAGAGATTGATGCAAGGAATCTGATTTAATTTAACATTTTATCACCAACTTATAACTAAATCATTGGAAGATCCACGAGGCATTTGAATAAACAAAGTAGTATTACAGCTTGGGATTATGCTAATAAGCTACAAGATAATAACTCACATATTAGCGCTCATTTGTTGATCTTGCACAGTTTGGTTGGATGATGAATGAGTGGAGACTTTATATTTCCTCACTGCAGCTCCAAGCTCACAAACCTAAAAATATAGATTTCAATAAACAGCTACAAAAATAACACTCTTATTTTTGTTTCAGTAGTACCTTTGTCATAGCATCTTTATAAAACTGATAAGGAATGTATTGGAACTCATATCCAAACTCATACCTCTTTATAAAACTGACTCACTTATCTTGGAGTTCAAAATTATAAGTGACAATGACATAGTGTCTCCTTTTACGATATTGGTCGGATAGATCAACCGTTAATATAATCCTTACACCCCATTAAGTGGCATGGTTGACTTTTGAATGTCAACTGAACCAAACCCTGACCATTTACGGAAAAAATATATATATTATATTGAATCACAACAGCCACCACCGCAGGGTAGGCTACATAATATACATTAATGTTTGAAAATGTAACTTTATTCTAATCTAGAAACTTAAGATTTTAAGTGGAGGGTCCAACTATTTTACCACCAATCTTCCTATTAAAAAAAAAAAAAAATCTATTTTACCACCAATCTTAAACTGTACTCCTTGTGGGGAACTTCAACAGAATAGTTTAGACTGAATATTTTGTACTTTCAAATCCTATACCTCAAATTAAACTGATGTTATAAAAAAGTAATAGTCAATACTTTGTCCAGTTTGCTTTTAAAAAGTCAACTATGCCACATACAATAGGCTGGAGTGATGATTTGAAGTTTTTATTTATACCATATTAAAAGTCAACTACAAAAGTCTAAGTCTCCAAAGACTCCATAGAAAATACTGAGAACAAGATCATCCACCTGAGGTTGTATTGACATTTTAGGAATAAGCACCTCATGACCTCGTGCACAAAATTCCCAAGAGAAAATCTAGCAAGAAAGAATAAAGTAAAAAATCAACCAATTTTAAGATGTTAAAAAAGTTTATTTCGTTATTGGATGCATGCCAATTAACAACTCCCAACCTTGAAATCTGGAGAAAACTTAATACGCAGTTGGCCACTATGAACTACACGTAGATGCTCAAAAACACTTTCTTTTTTGGTTTCTTCAAAGATAAAAACAGTATAACCAGATGCACTATGTACTTGAGGCACGTCAACATAAAGAAGTTCTTCTG
The DNA here is from genome assembly GCA_036897625.1 of Pelargonium cotyledonis. Lineage (NCBI taxonomy): Eukaryota > Viridiplantae > Streptophyta > Magnoliopsida > Geraniales > Geraniaceae > Pelargonium > Pelargonium cotyledonis. The sequence goes on from JAYMTA010000794.1 coordinate 17,021, forward strand.
TGGTGCCACAATCATACTTCACTTTAAACAGTCTCGGCAAAGCCTCAACAGTCATTTCTGTAAGTACAACAAAATCAAAATCAGTTTTCAATTATGGAAATTGTGAACAATGGAACATATTATTTACTCAATACAAGTCTTCATTTCAAAGACAACTAACGAAGGATACACTGCCCTAAGGTTTTGCCCATTGTTTTGCTATCTGTTTATGGTACGGACTAAGGACTAATGATAATGATAATTTTCCTCTACCCATTATATTTTTAAAGGAAAACTTCAAAATAAACTGCATAGTTTGTTACAAGGATCTCCCCAATTGCCAAAGTACACTTGATTTGAAACTTCTGAAAATATAGGGAAAGAAAAGAATGATGAACAAGTTACTTGGGAAATTGATTTTTTTCATTAAACCTTTCCAAGCTGCACAGAGCATTTCAAATTTTAAAACCATGAGACAAGAAATACAAGCATTATGAATGTCTAGTCATGTAAAAATGCCGTCATGACGGCTATGTTAGTTAATGAAGCAGTTAATGGCATTTAATGAGACACGACACAAGGGTGTACCTAATCATGAGTAACAAATTGAGTAAAACTAGAAAAGAAAAATATCTATGATTTAAAGTAAATAATGTACCGTAACCATAACTGGGCTTGCAATTGCATAATCTGCACTTCCATGTATCCTAGGGAAAAACAACGTTGTTAAGATTCTAATACCCATCAACACTAACAAGAAGGAAACCCATAAAACTTGTTGACAAAATCAAAATTCTATATTTAATTTAATATCAATTGCAGCATGAAACTTAAGAGTGTGCCCAAGGAGAGAAACCAAAACCAGTAGTAAATAGACACATACTAAAATTCAGAGTTCTGGAGTAAAGTTTGTTTAGATTCCAATTTTCCTACACCAGAGAGTTAAAACAGAAATGCTCCAAAGATGCATTTTTATCAAACATTAATGGATGACAAAAATAGTCCATTTAATATATACGCGAGATATTATGCAAACATTCCCAAGCCTACCCTATCTCAAACAACTTTTAATAAATTAATTTTGCACAAAAGCACACCTGACGGTATATACCAAATTGTTTTTTGTCATTTGGTATGTAATGTGAAATACACAATCTCTTCTTGGCATTTGGAGTGAAAAACTCAGCTACAAAGTTGGTCCAGAATTCAATATTGTTATCCTGCAGAAAATTCATTATCACAACCAGACCAATTATTCACTGAGGACAAAAGGATAAATACTGTTACAATCTTACATTTGGCCTCTCCCGCTGGCGATCCCTAAATTGAGCCAAACGCTTAGCACATTTGTTATATCGGGTTGTAAGTGAATCAAGAAGAGCTTTTTTATTTGAATTTGGCGGCCCTGATTGCACCATCTTGCAAAAAGCTTACTATCTCACCAAGTTCACTAAAATAGCCTGATTCGGTAGCAGTTCTGAGGCCAACACAGGTATCTGAATGTACAAAGAAATTTGAACATAAAATCCAAACCAAATAAATAGCCCAGATCACAATAAGGTTATGGAAAGAAACCTCAAAGAACCAGAACAAAATGACACAAAGCCCAAATTTCAAGAACATAAAATCCAACAAACTGCAACATGAATGTCAAATGTTTCCACAAACAAGATCAATAACTGGTCTTCAAATTCCAAAAATATGATATCAACGAATGAACAATTTGAGATACAATCTTTAAGGGCCATGAACCATTCTTCACCAAAACCCACAGTCCAATTAACAATTTTAAACCCCAAAAAAGAAAAGAAAAGAAAAAAAGATTCATAAACTTGTGTTCTTTATTCAGTACCATTTTGACCAGAAGCAAGTAATCGACAGAAACCCCCAACACCCATTCTCATTCCATTAGTTTCTCAGCAACCCAAAACAAAATAAAACAAATCCAACAAATGAGAACCCATATTTCAATGATATGTGACTTTTCAGAGAGAGAGAGAGAGAGAGAGAGGGCTTACAGGAGAGGCAGAGATGGAGATCTGGAAATTTTGGCGCAAAACGAAACAAAACCCAGTGATGGAGATCTGAAAATTGAAAGCAGAAAGGAAAATGATGATGATATCGTCTATATATACATATGTTCTCTTTCTCACTACTCTACTTCACAACACTAGTAACGGTTATGATTGCGGACGCCAAAATTTATTTTTTTTTTAAATGGGTAAAATATTTTTAGGTCCCTGAAACTGTTTTCATTTGTGAGTTGGCTCTTATTTAATATTTTCATTTATTTTGATTCTGGACTTACTATTTTTTTATATTTTACTCCTACTCACTTGTAATAGCCGGTTTTGGCTGACAACTTAGACGGGCCGTCCACGTCACCACTGCCATGTAACCTTTTTTCGCCATGTCAGACATGAATCACATGAGTGGCAAAACACAACACTACAAAAAAGTCGATGCCGTCCAGACTCATCTTTGAAAATTTCAATCGAATTTGGTGATCACTATCCAACATAAGCGTTGAGATTAAAACTTTTACAATGAACCAAATCGTTATTTTTTTGAGTATATCAATTCATGGACTCCTCCCCAAATACTTCCTCAGTTTGCGATATGTACGGCTTAGCCCGCTCTTCGAGTCGGTGAACCGGATTGTTAGGCCTTTGAGTGCGTTTCATGTAAATAATTACTATTTTCCCATCTAGCAATAAGTAAATTGTACTAGATATGATAAAAGCAATTAAATGAATAAGGATGTAATTATAAATTAGTCTTAATAATCAGTTGAACGTGTTGCGACGTGTCGTGCCAATCATGTTCAATAGTGTATGTCAAATGTGTTGGTTCTTGTTTGTGTCAGCTATGATGTGTCGTCTCAGCACGATCAATTTAGTTATTGTGTGAAACGTGTTGTGCTCGTGTGTTGTATTTTTAATCTTGTTGGATCATGTAACACGATTGCTAAATGTGTCGAGTTGTTGGATCGTGCAACACACATACACAAATTGTCACCGAGTGTGTATTGTCGACGCACATTTTCTACTATGACTTCACTTTCCTAATTCATCTTACTTGCTTCCTCCTTGGGATAGTCCGAGGTGGAGATATTTTGGTTGTACCACCTTTGGACCTATTCGAGCTTTAATTTGTTCGGTCTCTGAGTGTACGTATCTAATCATTCCTAGGTATAAGGGCTCCTCCCTTGACTTTCTCGGGAGGGTCCTTGTCCTTGATATGTTCGGCTTGGTTAGATCTATTGATCAAATTTGGCGATCTCTATCCAACATAAGTGTTGAGGTTAATACATTTTACAATGAACCAAACCGTTATTTCTTTGAGTATATCAATTCATGGACTCCTCCCCAAAGCTTGTTCAAACTACTTCCTCAGTTCGTTTAGGAGGGCCCTTGTTTGCAACAGCCCGCTCTTCGAAGGACGGTGATCATCCCCTAGCAGGTGCAAGATTGGATGAAAACATTTTTTAATGAACCGGATTGTTCAACCTTCGACCCCTTTAATCATTCCTAGGTCCATGAGCTCCTCCATAGTCTTGCTCAGGCTTCTTCCTACAAAACATTATGGTTCAATCATATGGAAACATTATAGTTGTCACATTTTCTCTTGGTCTGCTGAATGTTAAAGGAGTATTTGTCCTTACCTTGTTATCTTCATTTTTGAACTGATAGAGCATTCTAATCCACGACACACATCGACAAAGTTCATCTCAAATTTCTCAGAATCCACGACAAACCACCACAATCTAAACATAACCCATCACATATTTCAAATACCTTAAACTGAGACCAAAGGCTCAGAAAAACGGTCTTTTAAATAATGTAACTTCACCATAAATTATATGTACATTCACAAAACACATCGGAAGAAATTATTCACCAAAACGACGATAGTAAAGAGAAACAAGTTCAAAAGAACAAACATAGTATCAAATAGTATTATGATAAATTAGCATAATTATGTCCGAAAACTATCCACACAATCGCTCCTAAAAATTAGAATAGTCATCATACACATGTTCCATTTATGCTTATTTGGTTGATAAGCAAGTGTACGTGTCTTGAACCATTGAGAAGTCCCCCAAGGGACCCTAATATTATAGCTTAATATACTATTACCTAATAATATTCTCCTAACCCTAACAAAGACTCGATATATCAGCTCAGTTGAGTTCAGTCATAGACCTTCAATTCCATGTAATTTTTACCTAAATATTGTGAATCCAGCATAGTAGTTTCTTCAATCTTCCCGTCTTTCGCAAAAGATTGTTGGTTACATCTCGGAGACAGCCCATAGAGCACCATGATGTCCTTATGAATGAATTGTACATCTCTTAATCCAAGTGAATTGCATCCATTCATTTCCCACAACATTATATCTGGCATGACATAACCGCAGTCTTCAAACTTTTTCCGCTTTGCTTCAATTTCTGTGCTAATATCTCCAGGGAATGATGGCCATGCAGAACAAAATGGCCAGAATGAGCCAAGAACGTATATCCTCCTAGCCATCTTCTCTCTGCTCATGTTACAACAAACTGCAATTTCTAGTATCTTATCTAACAATAACCACACATTAATATAACGATTCTCAGTAAACAGGGATTCCAAACACTTCCTCTTTGATTGCAAATCATCTCCCTCAATCTTCAGCAACTCAGTAACTTTTTCTTTTCCGTGACCTCGCTTTTGTCTTAGGATATATCCATTCCAGGGGCTTTCACTAAGTTCAGAACATATATAAAAGTTGAAATGAAAGACAGAAATGCTGATTGACTTTTGGCATATCCTTCATTTTTTCTTCACTAAATTGAATAGCTACAATGCCGTTTCGGAGAAGGCTTGGACCATCCTCTTCCACTGCACCTCGATCTGCAACTTCCCCATCATATCCACAATCTAAGAGCCTAAATATGTCATGAGGATACATTTCTCTGCCAACAAATATTTTTTGCTTTCGACGATTCTTCTTGTCCTCCTTCATATATTGCCGGAACCGCTCTGTGTCATGTTTCATAAATTGCTTCCTGTAGATTTTCATGGAAGTGAAGTTGACACGGTCATATGGAAGCAAGTTCCACTGATTGCTGGTCATGTAACTCTCAGTCAAGTTCAGAGCTCTACGAAGCGGGACAAGGACTTCCCTGCGCAAGCGATCTCGAATTCTATGCACATAATGTGCCTCTTCCATCCCTTTGTATTCTGGATTTGAATGATCACATGGGAAAAGCCTCCTGGTAACACTCTCACAGAAAAGAGTGGAACGATCATACGAAGAATTAATAGAGGGGCACCATTTTGAAGCCAGACTGATTCTCTCATAATCTCCGGAATCCAACGAATCAAGATCAGACTTCAAAAGCTCAGCATAAAGATCAGAGATCGAGTCATGTAAAAGGCAGTAATTAGGATCAGTGTTATACATTTCAATAGCATGCATGCTTCGCCATTTGAAGCCTCTTCTCCTCCCTCGAACAAAACTTGTTCTTGTCATCCTCTGCCCTTGATTTCATTAATCGCCGTAAACGAAGTCTCTCTGATTCCATGAACCGAACCGCGCGCAGGACCTTTAACCAAACGATATAAAATTTCAAGCCAGCCTTTTAGACAAGCAAATTTGGACAACGCGTTGACATTGCTTGCTAAACTCTTAGGATGATAAGTATGAGCCACAAAGCCGCAGTATAGAATTGCTCCCTGCCACATCTCATGGCACGACTAACTGTTGGTACTTAAAATATGGAAAAAAATCCCATGGTTGGTTGGTACTTAAACTATGGAGCCTAACTGTTCTCTTCTGCTAACAGCATCCACAATACTGGTCCCAAATGCATTGGAATCAGTTAAGGGACTGCACTTTTTTATGAGACCAACATTGTAGAAAAATCTTTTAAAAGGCTACGCCCTCTAAATAGGGCCTGGACCTCTTTATTTCTTTTATTACTTTTTGTACACTAGTCACTCACTCGTAGCCACATAATTATTGAAATGAGACCATAAAATAAAAAAAATTATGAAATATCATTTTTATTTAGTCCTTACAATATAGTTTTTATTTTGATTTGTACCATTGCTGATGTGGCATTTAATAAAATAAAAATAATACATATATGACTTAAATTGAGTCCCTACATCCTACATTGCTGATGCTGTAAGGATCATAGTCATCAAACCCTACAACTTCACTAACACAACTAAAAACCTTACACCATAGGTACTTATTATAAGGTAGTTGCTCATTTAGTTCCACAAGTCGTCATTCTACACATAAGAAGCCCAAAAATTCAACAAGCTACAAATCAACATATATATATATATATATGTGTGTGTGTGTGTGTTAAACTTAGTGAGGTAGCATGCATTAGGAGTTGTCACCTCATCAAATTTAACATTTTGAGCAATCTCATGCAAAGCCTTTTTATTTTCCGACGGTTACATAAAAATCATCTATTAACTAATAACAATAATTATTAGCATTCACAATGACAATCACCACTGCCTTTAGAAGTGTATTAGCCAAGGCCAAGCTATTCTTTATATAGGAGTTAGACTTTCCATGATTTTTCTATTTATTCGATGTGAGACTTTTACACAATACATGTAAACTTTTTTGCATGAAACTTTATACTACATATATATAAAGATTGGTAGCATACATGGTTGAATAAGATTTGAAAATCAACAAGCTAAAACTTACAAATATAGTTTTTCCAAATCCATACCCGAAAACACAACTCGCAAGTAATTTTTCAAAACTCTCAACCACTCAATTACAAACTTAGTGCAACTAATATAAGAGTATTAAACAAAAGTCAAATGTTCGAATTCAAGTAAAGATAAAATAGATTAATTATAATATAAAAACATACAAATGGTAAATACGAATGTTTATAAGTTTCATATCTAAAAGATATAGAAATTTATGAGGTGAATATGTGGTATATAAAATTTTGAAAATAGTGTAAGAATCCCACATTGAAAAATTAGAGAAATCATTGAATTTGTAACTTCTATATAAACATAAGAATCCCACATCGGAAAAGTAGAGAAAAAATTGAACTTTCAACTTCTATATAAGCATGCTACTCTCTATATATATTAGTAGGTGACAAATTCTAATGCTACTTACCAAGTTTAACACAT
>JAYMTA010000795.1:0-24150 GCA_036897625.1 Pelargonium cotyledonis
ACATTTCGACATTGTTTCGACCTTTGATCGTGAAAAAAACGACGTACACCGTCAATTTTAAATAGGTTGGATTTAGACCGATTATCGACCAATGGAGATAAAACTTTCCACGTATGATCTATTTGTGGTAACAAAAATATCTAATGGAACGGATTTTAAAAAATACGAATAGGACATGCGGCTACACAAGGTGCACTAGTACTTGGATAAAATAGTTTCCAATTAGAAGTAGGGTTGTAGAGACCACTAATGTTTTCGAATTTAATTTAAATTTTTTTCGAGGGCCCGATGTGTAGATTAAATGTTTTAAGTGTCATGCACAAAATTTGGGGACATTTTCGACATCGCTACGACCTTTGATCGTGAAAAAAACGACGTGGACCGTCGATTTTAAATAGGTTGGATTTGAACCAATTCTCGGACGATGGAGGTGAAATTTCACATGTAAGATTTATTTGTGGTAGCAGACATATCCAACGGAACAAATTTTAACAAAAATGAATACAACATGCGGTAAGCTACACAATGTGCACTAGTAAAATAATTTAATGATTAGAGAGGGAAATAGCTAGGGAACCCTAGCAAAAAATTATAATGATTAGAGAGGGAATTTATTTAGTTAGGGATTCCCTAGCAAAATCAAAATATTTATTCTTTGCTAGGGATCCCTCGCTAATTTTCCTAGCTAAAAAAAAGCGGGAATGAAAAAAAATGGTGCCAAAATTTCCCTAGCCAATATTTTCCCCTCTCTAATTCCCTAGCAAAATTTAATTTGGCTAGGGAAATTTTTTCCCTAGCTAAATTCCCTTGCTAAATTAAATTTGGCTAGGGAATTTTGTTCCCTAGCTAATTTTCCCCAGCCTATCACAGATTTTCTAATAGTGTCGGAAGTTTTAAAAAATAGTTTAGGGTAGTAAAGTGAAAAAGAGTGATAGTTAAAGGTAGCCATTTGTAATTACCCCAAAAAACTAATAAACAAATTGGGTCGAAACATGAAAGTTCAGAGATAAAATTGGGTCTTTTACCCGTAAATAACAATATATTCGTTTTGATTGTAGGTAATATTTTGAATTTTGTTGAACAATTCGACAATAAGTCTGTGAATCAAGTGGCTAATGATTAAGTTATGTCGTCATATTTTATGTCGGGAATAGAATGGTGGTATACTTGAACAAAACGAAACAGAGATTGAGAAAAGAAATATCAAAACACAATATAGAGATCATGAAAATGCGGATTCAAAATACGAATGGCCAATTTCGAGACGTATAGATTAATGGTGGTATATACTCTAAGGCTCTTCAGCATTTCTAATGAGTAAGTTTAATGTATGATTAATAACAATAGTTACTTATAATAAGGGATAACCACTTTATTAGTACCTATACTTTCAAATTAAATTTGGTACTCAGTCTTTTATTTTGCCCAATTTAGTATCCACACTTCAATTTCGCACCCAATTTAGCACCCACCGTCTAATTCCGTCAAGTGAACCGTTATATGCTGACGTGGCGAGCTGATGTGTACAATTATGGTGACGTGGCATCCACTTGGGAAATGAATGTTTTGGAATTATTTTTTAATTTAATTTTTAATATAAAAAAAAAAAGAGAAAAAAAAAAAGGAATCAAATCAACAAATCACATATCAGCATAAACACCAAACTGCATCAACACAAGTACAATTACACACAAGACAAAAGAAGAAGAAAAAGAGTACAATTTTAGTGAAAAAATGATGCCAAAACCAAACCTTGATACTAGCATTGACTGAGCAGATTCTCAAGCACTTTCAACCATATTGGGTCATCATCAACAACAACAGGACACGCATACCCATAGGACCACTATCTTCACCCACCAAACACTTCTATAACAAAAAATCAAAACCCAGATGAGAAAAACAGTAAAGCTTCAAACTTTCAGACTTGAGACCCACTTTCCGAGCCTTCCAAAGCAGACCCAGAAGCCAAAAACACCAGAAAATTTGAATAGTGAAGAATCATAAACAACCCAAGAAAAAAAATTGAGAAAGTGGCTAAGTAAAGCTGCACATTCAATGCAAATTCAAAAATTGATGACTCAAAAAACTGCAAATTCAATGCACACACTTAAACAAACATCAATTCCACAGATTACCATTCCACATAAAACTGCCCAAATGAAAAGTTCAGTTTTTTTTAGCAAAAAATAGGAATCAACTCAAGAACCCATAAGTTCAATTCAGTAACAAACTTAACCAAAGAGCGAAAATTAAGCAACAATAGCAACCAAAACAGCTACTGAGCTTTCGAACGGACGAGGCCGTGCCGGATCTGGTCTGATGGCGACTGCGAAATGGTTGCTCGATCTACAAGTTCTCAGATCTGGTCTCGATGGCGACGGCGGAACGACGACGGCGTGCTCCTCCGTCTCTTCTTCTTCTCCGGTGTACCCGCGTCCTCCTCCGTCTCTTCTTCTTCTCCGGCGAAACGGCGTCGGCGAACTCCCTCCATCTCTTCTTCGTCTCCGGCGAAACGGCCTTCAAGCCCCATCAAAGGAGCTGGAGTTTTTTTTTTTTTTTTTCGTTTTTTGTTTTTATTTTACATTTTTGAGATAATATTTTTTTTTTGTTTGTTCTTTTTAAGTTGTAACTAATCAAAAATATCCAACTCATCAAGGCAAAAAAAAAATCCAACTCATCAACTACATCATTAAAAATTATCCAACTCAACAGTAGCCTAAACAAAAATTAACCAAATTAGCGCCTAATCAGCAAAAAAATTACACATAAGCAATCATTTAACGGCAAAACTGACTGGAGGTGACGGCAAGTATCACATTGGGTATACAATAAAAGTGCAGACACTCAATTGGGTGTGAAATTAAAGTGTAGGTACTAAATTAGGTAAAATAAAAGTTTAAGCACCAAATTGAGTTTGAAATAAAAGTTTAAGTATTCAAAAAGTGGTTGATATGTTGAACAATTCGACAATAAGTCTGCGGATCAAGTGGCTAATGATTAAGTTATATCTTCATATTTTATGTCAGAAATAGAATGGTGGTAAGCTTGAACAAAATGAAACAGAGATTGAGAAAAGAAATATCAATACACAATATAGAGATCATGAAAATGCGGATTCAAAATACGAACGACCAATTTCAAGATGTATAGATTAAGAGTGGTATATACTCTAAGGCTCTTCAGGATTTCAAATGAGTAAGTTTAATGTAGGGATAACAACCTATTTGGTACCCAAACTTTCACTGTGTAGGCAATTTGATAGCTAAACTTTTATTTCGCCCAATTGAGTACCTAGACTTTATTACCACACCCACGTTAGTACCCGCCGTCGAATTCCGTCAAGTTATCCGTTAAATGCTGATGTGGCAAGCTTATGTGTACAATTTTAACTACGTGGCATTCGCGTGACATATTTTTGCAAAAATAATAATTATAATATGAAATTACTAATATACCCTCACATTTATTTTTAAAATGTCATTAATTTGTTTTTCTTCTCTCCTCTCTCTTTCCGGTACACACACCATATTTTACGGCGGACACTCCGGCCAAAAACCAGTATAGAAATTCTATAGAAACTGAACTACAATTCAAGCATCAAATCAGTACATCTCATAACAAAATCCATATTACAGATCAAAATCCAAATCCTAAACATCAAACTCTTAACTATCAAACAAACATAAAACTAACCCAAAAACCTAAAATTTTAAACACATCAAAAGCAAGGAGGAGGAACAAAGGGAGACATGGGAACGAGCCGAGATTCGTCGTGTAGTCGTCGACGCGCTCGATTTGGAGGCCACGAGCTCTTCTCCATACTATTTTTATGAGCTGTTGTCACTGCAATTGCATGGGATGTGTGAGAGAAAAGCCACTGAAGAAGAGCAAGAAAAGGATTGGTTATGGTGTTTGCTTTGTTTTGTGCACACAGAGAGAGAGACAGAGACAGAGAGAGAGAAACAGAGGAGAGCCAATTGGTTATGGTGTGGTGATTTTGCTGTTGGCGATTGCAAGCATCATCATCGCCGTCATCGCAGAGTGCACAAAATTCCAACTCTAAAAAAACCCAGAAAAACCTAACTCTAAAAATCCAAAAACAATACAGCAAGTTCTCTAAAAATTCAAATACAATCCAAACCCAACTCTCTCTTTGCTTATTCTACTCTATCTCCAACTCTAAAAAAACCAAAAAATGAACATTAGCTCCACTTGCTGAGATCTCACCAGCGACGAGCTCCTCCATGGCTTCTCTCCCTTGCTCGATCTGGCTGAGAAATGGGTCGGCCATGGGAGTTCTGGATGAGGAGTGGGTCGGCCATGAGAGATTTGGCGGTGAAGTGTTTCGCGGCGACGATCGGCCGGTGTTCCGGGGTGTTCCGCCGGAGTTGGCGAAAGTAGTGCGAGATGATGAGAGCGCGGGACTCGGTCGTCGCCGGCCATTTGCATATCTCAGATCTCAGTGAAGAAGAAGATGCAAAACAATGGAGAGAGATGGGATTGTCCTCTATTTTCGTTTTTTGTCTTTTCTTTTTTTTTTCTTTTGTTATTTTCTTTTTCTTTTGTTTATTACTTAATTTTAATTTTTGACCCGACACATCACACGTGTTCAAAAGCATGTGCCCATTTTTGCCACCTGTCCAAAAAAATTTCTCTCGCGACACTGATCTGGCCACGTCAGTGAGATTTAACGCCAAACTTGACGGGAGGTAACGGTAGACATCATATTGGGTTTAGAATAATAGTGCAAATACTCAATTGGGTGTGGTAATGAAGTCTAGATACTCAATTGAGCAAAATAAAAGTTTAGGTACCAAATTGCCTACACAATAAGAGTTTGGGTACCAAATAGATAGTTATCCCAAAATTTAATCCCCATTATTTTTTATTAAAAAAAGCTAAATTTTAAATATTAGTTATATCTATTTTTAATGGTTAAATTCATATTTAATTTGAGAAGAAATATTAAACTCAATTTCAAAACAAATCTTACTAGTTTATGTTCCGTGCATTGCACGAATCTTAAAAATGTAATTTATAATGTAATATAATTGAATCAATATAAAAAATATTATTTTTTTTGTGAATGCTTCACGCTAGAATATCGTTTAAGGCCCCCACAATCAACTAAAAGAACATAAAAACACAACACAAACAGTGTCGGAATGGGCAATCCAAACATGAGTGTTGAGATGGCATTTTGATTTCTGAGAGAGGAAACAATGTGACGTCACAATAAATAAAAGAGAGACTTGGGGTATGTGTAGATGACTCATGTGTCGTACATGTGTTACACATGTTGGGTTGTAATTGGTTGATTTTTTAGAAGATATGCCCATGATAGGCTGATAAATAGTGTTTTTAATATTGGGTAAAGTTGATCCAACCCGTATTAGTCATGTCAATAGATTTGAAAGATTTATATTTTTCTACAGGGTTATTAATGTTAGAAAAGTTGCACATGAACATTGATTAGTTATAACATCTTAAAATATTAATTTCTAACATATTTAAATATTAATTTTTACAATAAAAACAAAATATTTTATATCAAATTTAATGACATGGCAAATAATAATAATAGAATAATATATTTTGACATACAATATTAAATTTAAATAAATTATTTTATTACTTGAATTCACTATTTTATCGTAAATGTTTTAAGTGTTGTGCGCAAAATTTGAGTACATTTCGACATCGTTTGGACCTTGGTCGTTAAAAAAATGGCGTGAACCAATGATTTTAAATAGGTTAGATTTTGACAGATTCTCGTCCGATGGAGTTGAATTTTTTCACGTGTGATCTAATTGTTGCTTCAGACGTATCCAACCTATAGGAATAAATCATTTTCGAGCCAAAGTATTTGGTACACAATGTGCACTACTAGAAGAAAAAAAATTTATAAAAAAAAAATACTAAGTATTAGTAAGTAGAGGTGTAGAGAGAACTAATGCTTTGGGTTTTGAATTGGAAATTTTCTATGAGAACCAAAAGTGTAGAGAATTTGATTTTATGGCTGTCAAAAAAAAAATCGGGATTGTTTCGACGTCGTTTAGACCCTCGATTGATAGAAACACGACGTGAACCGTCAGTTTAATTTAGGTTAAATTCAGACCGATTCTCGACCGATAAAGTTGAATTTTTTCATGTTTGATCTAATTGTTGTTTCGGACGTGCCCAATGGATCGAAATAGATCAATTTTGAGCCAAAATATCTGGTACACAATGTGCACTACTAGTAAAAAAGTTGATAATTTTTTTACTAAGTATTAGTGTAAGTAGGGCTGTAGAGAAAAACCAATGTTTTGAGTTTTGAATTTGAAGTTTTTCATGAGAACCAAAAGTGTACAGAATTCAATTTTATGGATGTCGGCAAAAATCGGGGTCATTTTGATGTCGTCTACGCCCTCAATTGATAGAAACACGACGTGGACTATTGGTTTAATTTAAGTTAGATTTGGACTGATTCTCGTCCGATAGGGTTGAAAATTTTCATGTTTGATCTAATTTTTGTTTCGGACATATCAAATGTATCGGAACATATCAGTTTTGAGTGAAGGTATTGGGTACACAATGTGCACTACTAGAAAAAAATTGATAACAAAATTTATTAAGTATTTGTAACTAGAGGGGAATAGAGAGAAATAATGTTTTGAGTTTTGAATTGAAAATTGTTCATGAGAACAAGAAATGTAGAGAATTTTGTTTTATGGCTCTATGCAAAAATCGGGGTCGTTTCGACGTCGTTTAAACCCTCGATTGCTAAAAAAATGACATGGATTTTCGGTTTAATATAGGTTAGATTTGGACCGATTCTCGTCCGATGAAGTTGAAAATTTTAACGTATGATCTAATTTTTGTTTCGAACATATCCAATGGATCTGAATAGATCAATTTCGAGTGAAAGTATTGGATACACAATGTGCGCTATTAGAAAAAAAATTGATAACAGAATTTACTAGTAATTAAAGGGGTGTATAGAGAACTAATGTTTTGGGTTTTGAATTGACAATTGTTCATGACAACAAAAAATGTAGAGAATTTTATTTTATGGCTCTATGCGAAAATCGGGGTCGTTTCGACATTGTTTAGACCATCGATTGATAGAAAAACAGCATGTACTGTCGGTTTAATTTAGGTTATATATGGACTAGATTACTGATTAAGTCTCGTGTTTATAACTCAAGATATACAATTGATTTGTAAGAAGAATCATCAACAAATTGACTAATGACAGAGCGACACGTGACTTGCTTAGTTCAGCGAAATGTCAATATGAGTCGTAGAATTGGCTTTGGGAGGAGTAGAAACCTATATCAAAGTCAACCGAGCTACGACATGCTCGAAACCGAAGTGCGCGTGAAGAGGGGCTCCAAACACTAAACGGTCTAAATTAGTCAAAATGGTTTAAAATTCAATTCCTCCAAAGATATCCAATATGCCACTCATATTGAATAATTAATTGCAAAGAGCACAACCGTTTAAACGAGAGTCGAATTAGACCACAAACGAACCCAAAATGAAAAAAAACGAATAAGAATTAAAAAAAAAAACACAGGCCTACAATACTATTTTATATAATAAAAAAAATATTTTTTGTCTTCTCATTCTAATGCACCAATATTAGCGTACAACTACATTGACATGGCAAACCTTCTAATATAGTGCTCTATATGATTATCTATTATCACGACACAAATAGGTTGGATCCTATACTATAAATTGGGTCCTTTATCTTGGGTCAAATCCCAAATAAAATCAGTGATCTAGATATTTTCATACAACACATGCACCATGCACATATGCATTAGTAATTTACGTAAATAAAAAGTAACATTATGTGATACTAATTCTTATTGGAAAACCAATAGGGTTTGAGCAATCACAAGAGGTGTTACCATCAATATTCAATGAGACCACCATAGCTGAGTTGAAATTACCTTTTGGGAGATCCGTGGACAAGACTGACTAGAGTTGGGGTTTGGTAGAGTTGAAGATAGTGTGTTGGGCCTTGTCATGTAAATGTATGCTCCATTATTGCTACTTCAAGTTCTAGCTAGGGTTTGCTTACAACTCTTATGGGACCCAGTCACATGAAATGCCAGCCTTGGACAATGTATCAACTATCAACCCATGTTAACGTTTCAAGTTTCAACTATGTTTTTTTTTTGTTTTTTTTTCCGAGTTGGTTCATTACGTATATAAGAACATCGACACTCATATTAAATTACAGCACAAGGCAAGAAGTGAACATATACACATGTAAAATCAAAATGGGCTTACAAGTTCTTGAGTTCAACTCATGCTGTAACCCATAATAAATTTCAACATAAGATAAAATGAGCTTATACGTGAGCGGCGTGACAATATTCTTACAACGAGAAGATATAGTGTGTCAAAAACAAATCTAATAAGAAGATATAGGTTTTTGATATATGCATGAACCTATGATTTTTAAACTTTTTTGGGTAGTCAGCTTCAAAATGATGTTGAATTCAAGAAGTTGAGTTGTTGGTGGGCTGGTTTCTCTTCCTCTTCCTCTTCCTATTGGTCTCTTTTGTTGTAATAGTGGGCCAATACTATTATAATAATGTCTAGTGATTGCAATGAAGCCCAGCTTTAGTTTGGGTCAGCATGGGCCTTAGCTAATTGGGCTATCCTAAACTGTTTTAAATGTTTTATTATTTAAATAAGCAAATTGATGAAATTCACAGTTCCTACTCCCTATTAGGCTAATTCCCTTCAAAGTGAGGGTTAAGAGTTAATTTATATTTAAAATTTCCAATAGAAATACAATTAATATTAATGTGATAGGGTATAGGAACATGGCAAATGGGTTGGGCATGAATAATAATTGAAGACAACTAGGGACATAAAATAATATTGTTCTCAAGTCAACATAGAAAAGATGTGGTAATCAATAAGTGTACTTAGTTGTATATATACACCTTTAAGCCGTCGCAGTTGATTAATTCAATTGTGTGATTGGGAGAAGGTCTCAAAATCAATCCTCACTCTACACATCCTTGGTGGCGGTGGTGTAAGAGACCACTTTGGTGCAGTAAGGTGCCAAAAACTCTAGGCTAGGGTTAAGAGAAATAGTCTCTTTCCTGAACATTATTGACTATTTGTATATATACACCTTTAGGCCATCTCTTAAGAAAAAAGTGTCTACTTAGTTGTACATCCCACACACTTTAATCCTCATCATTAATTTTTTTAATAATGGAGGATTTGAGAATAAGACTACCATACTAGTATTGAATTTTGTGAAAAAAATATTAATTTTGAATTACATAGTCTATTAGAAATAGATCAAACAAAATTATCAATTGACACAAAAGTGATTAAATTTTGATTATAAAGTGGAACGATAAGATAATCTCTTATTCTTTTTAAGAAACATTTAACACGTAGCAGTGGTTATTCATGAATTGTTTATATTATCTTTATAATAATGAAGCTAATATCATTTAATACACTATCATAAAAATATAAGAATAAATATATTGCATTAAATATTTATTCCTAGAAAGTATCAAAATAGAAAAAAATGTAACTTATTTTGAGACCGATAGATTATTTTTTTATCACAATATATAAATCTGTTTTAGAAAAATTAGGAAAATACATACTATACATTTTTAACGAGACAAGTACATTTTAATTGCATGAACTTTGATCAAATGTGTAAATAGGTCATTTTTGACAAATTTTGTATAAATAGGTGCATGAACTTTTAATTTTGAACAAATAAGTCAAATTCACTAATGGTGTTAACTTTGTCCGTTAAAAATAATTATGTAATGGCTTATTTGTCGTTTTTAAGATGTCATGACATAAACATTGATGATGTGTCATATTTGTCTGTAAAATATTAAAATAATTTTACGAGTCACATGTCAATTAATTAATAAAAATCATTTTTTTAATCTCTCAGCTCCTATCTTCCTTCCCACGGTTTCTTCTTCCTCTTTTTGTATGCATTTTTTTTAAAAGTAATACAACAAGTCTTGATAAATGTATAATTTATGTGAAAGATTAGTTCAAAAATTATGGAAATTGTTTCTACTTGCTATAAAAGCTACACGGACGCAAAAATTATCTAAATAATCATTTAGCCCAGTCAACTAGCATTATAACTAATTAAATAAGAAGTTGAGAATGAGACGAGTTATATACTTTGATGCAAATGTGGCAATTCGAATTTTCGATCAAAAGGATTAACACGGTCGAATCTTAGCTTAAAGAGTTTGGAATCGAATCAGATTGGTTAGAGTTCGCCGTTTTAGTGTAAATGAGCAGGTTTATCCGATTTGATTCAAAATTGATCAAAATAAATGAGATTGGATCATATTTTATCCAAATTGGATTTCAGTTGCTCGTGAATTTGGATCCAAATTAACAACTCGATCTGAATTAAATCATTGAACGACAAACTATAAAAAAAAAGTAATCGAAATTGACATGGGGAGAATAAAAATTAGATCAATAATCAATTGAAAAATGACGTTAGATTTATTTCTTTATTTTTTAAAGTCACATGTTATCACAAATTACACACGTTTTGTTTCATATCGTAAAAAAATTCACAATTTTAACAATGAATTTAATTTATTTGTTCAAAATTGAAAGTTAATGGACCTATTTGTACAAAGTTTATCAAAAGTAACATATTTGTACAATTAATCAAAGTTCATACACCTAAAACATGCATTTATCCATTTTTAAGCCACAAACTTTGTTCTAAAATCCCAAAACTTGGAAATTGGTTGAATAGTGAGGATAGGAATGGGCCCATTCCAACCCGACATTCTCGAAATCATTTGGATAGACTGTTGAAACAAAGAGAAATGCTAAATGTCCCAAATTTTGTACAAAATTTGCTGTGCAAAATGACATTGCAATCTACGAGACAACTATTTTTTTTCGTATTTTTGTACTTAAAAATTAATTTTAACGAATAACAACCCGACGTATATGATATCATCACCCTCCCATGAATTTCTGGCGCGAAGCGCCCGGTTTATTAGACACATTGCACACATGACACATTATGATTGGCCACGTCACCACTATATTTTTTGATGTGTCAAGTTTCATTCATTGACACATTATTTTGTACAACTATTTTTGTACAAAATTTTGTATATATAACATTGCTATGAAACAAATACTAATGGTTCCACTCATTTTCTCTCACGTCATACAACTCTATGGCAACATAATCACTTTCTTAAGAATCTTCAATAATAATCATTAGTATTTTGAATAACCGATTATGATTATCGAAATAGAAAGCCACATCTTCTCATTGATTTAATTTTTTCTCATGCGATGATTTTTTATTACAATTAGTTTCTCTTTGTGTTCGAATAACAAACTAATAACACGATATTTTGTGGTTCCATACGAAAAAAAATTGTGATTTTTTTTTTTTGTATCATTTGAATTTATTTTTTAACTAGAGTAAAAATGTAGAAAATAGAGGAGTTATTTCATTTCCATGGTCTAATAGAATCATTTAGCAGATCAATTTAGATAAATAATTATCCAACCAAGATATTATTCCATTTTATAAAAAATATTTTTTTGAATGATCTCATTTAAACGTGTAAATCCAGTTTCATGGGTAACTTGGAAGAAATTCAGGTTCTCTTGTACAGCAACGCTGACTTGTCATTTGTGCGGCTTTCTTAAAAATACAGTTGTCTCCAGACCACTCACAAAACCTCCGTTTCTTATAAGTATTGCTTTCCATATTATTGCTTCAATCCACAGAAATATTCGAAATTCACAGTGCAATCAATCAATCTCTCGCAGCTCAATTTTCTAAAGAGTTTAATCAAAGAAGATGTCGGATGTAGAAGACCCGCCGGCGCCGGAAAAGCACTCCAACTTGCCTCCACCTCCGGGATTGCACACTCCGTCGGCCTCCCCAGGCGGCGAGCCTCACGCCGGCGAGAACCAGACCTCGCGGTCGGGTTTTGGAGGAGTTGGAGCGATCGTAAAGCGGTGGAAGAGGGAGGGTTTGATTAAAAAAGGCACTCTGGTTCTCAGATTAGCAGCTCTCTGCTTCTCTCTGCTTGCTTTCATTGTCATGGCGAGTAACAAGCATGGAGCACAGGATGACTGGAGAAATTTCGACAGATACGAACAATACAGGTGATTTCACTGTAATTGCGATTCTGGGGTTTCGGATTTCGGCTTCAATTTGGGTCTGTCCGGGAATTTTCTGATTGAATTTTGGATTTTGTTTGCTGGGTCGAATTTGTTGGAACAGGTACTTGGTAGCGATAACTGTGCTTTCCAGTTTATATTCCGGCGGCCAGGCGCTACGGCAAGGGCACGAATCGTACACCGGAAAACAGCTCCTTCAGCCGCGGACCTTGAGCGTCATTGATTTCCTCGGCGATCAGGTTGGTATTTTCTAGAATCACTTTTGACCTGTTCCATTCTGTTTGGTTGCCTAGAAAACGACAAAAGCTCAGTCTTTGAATGTCTGCTGAATTAGATACCGAAGTGTTTGATGAAACGCCCCACTGAAAATTGGTTGTTCTTAATTCTAATTGCTTTTTGTGGGATCTGTGCATGTGAGTGTCATATGCAACAGGGCACTTCTTTAATTTATGAGCCAACATCAATAAAATGTTACATTTCATATAAACATTTCTGGACCACCAATTGGTCTGTCAATTGACTCAATTGTCATGTTGAACAACATGTCTCTATTTTTGGTATTTTCAGGCTATGGCATATCTGTTGATATCAGCATCATCTGCAGCAATTTCATTGACAAATAGCATGAGAGAGAATGCAGATAACATATTCACAGACACCTCAGCAGCAGCCACTACCATGGCTTTCTTGGCTTTCATTGTGTTGGCTGTGTCAGCAGCCCTATCTGGTTACAAACTATCAACCCAATCTTATATCTGATGCACACCTTCTTCTAGTTTTGCTGATTCTTTCTCTGTATAAACTGTATTTTTTCATTTGTGATCTTCACAGTCATTACACAGTTGCAGAACTTATTTATTGATGAGTGGATTGTTGAATAAAAGTATTGAAAGTTGAAACTATTGTGAATTTCTGATGTTGGATTGTTGGTAACAATCTCTCTTGCTGTGTCTTCCTGCGTGATCTTGATAATTAATGTGACATGCATGCAAGTAAGACAAATTGTGGATATGTTGACTTTGTTAAATATGTAAGAAATGAAACAAGATAGTACTTGATATTATGCTATTCTGTATTCTACACTTAAATCTATAAACCTAATACAGTAAAGGTGGAAAAAAAAGAAGAAAAAGCCTCTTTCACAAGCTTAAAAGGGCCTCAAAACAAATGAACAAATGCAGCTGGTTGTGTATGAAATGCAGAATTTACAGAGCCAACTCCAACTAGGCATGAAAAAATGTATCTGGTTGATAAGTATCTATATGGTATTGTAGCTGTTTCAATATGAAGCCCAAGATGTTAGTGATTCAAGAAATGAGTCCTCCTTTGCCTCTTCCTTAGGCAACTGGAACCCGCCATCGGATTGTTGTGTGATTTGATTCATGTAGGGGTTCGAGGGCTTTCTATATCCCGAAAACCCCGTATTCCCCTCCGGACACTGCAACATTTCTAATGTGAATGGTGCTTGAGTTGCAGCACCTCCTGATTGTGGAAACCTTGTGTTGCTGTGTCGGGAATTTGGGTACTCGGTTGTGTTGTTAGAGTAATTTGTGGTGACTGAGGGCCTTATGGCTGCAATGGGCATGTTGTTGGTGTCATTGTTCAATGCAGATCGATCCAAATTGTATCCGCTGCCACGAGGCGCCGGAACATCATGGTTGTGCTTCCCTTCGTAGGTGGTGATCACAGCTCTCGAATCGTGTGAAGCTCGCTCCACATGTTTCCTCACCGGACAACCAACCTGTGTACATTTGTAGTAGCTCCTACACATCAGAAACATTCTCAATTAGTACACAACTAGATATACATATACAAATATAGTACACGAGAACCGCAAGCTAATACAATGTCAATATCGAATCGAATATTCACCTAGGATTGGGATTTCCCTTGACCACTTTCTGTCCATACTTTCTCCACCTATAACCATCATCAAGAATGTCAATGTCACTTGTGGTTTGAACCACAATTCTTGGTTCCCTCACTGTTCTATTCCCAGAAGCAGAGACACTTTCGTATTCGTTCTCTCCTTTCCTGCAAATTGTAACAAAATGAATCAGAAACCAATGTACTGATATCAACAACAGTGTGAAATGAGCAATTGGGTTATTGGTGTTTTGCTATTTTGCTAAGCTTACCATCTCTTGGCATCAGGTTCATTTTCATCTTCATCTCCAACTGAATTGCTCATTGATGAGTTCTGGTTGAACTCATCTTCCCCAACTGATAATGAAGACTCTTCTTGCATTGTTGCTGACTCCACTAGTACAAGTGCTTTCCCAGCAGATTGGTCTGCAGAAACTTCTTGGTGAACTGAATGAGAGCTGTTTCTTCTAGTAGCTTGAGGCTTGGCATGGTTGTGACTTCCCTTGTACACAATTTCAGTGATCTGTCCATCCAAAGACCTCTCAACTTTCTTCTTTGTGGGGCAATTTGGAAATGTGCACTTGTAGTAACTTCTGGGGTTTTCACTTCCTTTAACCTGTTTCTGCCCATATTTTCTCCAGTTGTACCCATCTTCTGATTTCTGTTCCTTAGCATAGTGGGTGTAAACTGATTGAATTGGGGCAACATCAGCTGAAGGAGCATTAGTTGTGGCCATTCCTAAGGAGAAGCCATGAACTGGTGCAAATTCTGATTTCACACCCATTTTGTCCATTGAGAAATCATTTTGCCTTGTGGGTTCGCTTGAATTCCATGCATCTTGCTGTCTTCTTATGGATTCTTCCTGTTACCAAGATCCAAACTTTATTAAACACCCAAGAACAAATGAAATACTACTATAGTTAATGAAAACAACCAATCAACAACAAGTCAACGCAAAGACAAGAGTGACAATCTCACCATTGAAACTTTGTTCTGAGAAAACTGAAAGATGGAGGATGATGATGTTGCAGCAGATGTAGCAGCAAGCCTGGCTTGTGGCTGGAAAGAGAAATCAGAGAAATTCTTCTCATTCCCCATTGAAGCACCACCACCACCTTGACCTTGCTGCCGCTGCTGCTGCTGCTTCTGGGTGTCACCAGAATTGGTCATCCAATTGAACCCAGTGAAAGCCCCAGTTGTTGGAGAAGGAAGAATCTGCATAAAAAGCAACAAAGAAAGCAAAACCCATCAATACCCACAACTCAAAAAAGGTCTAAAAGTGGAAAGAACTAAAAAATCAATTTTTAAGCAAACTGACATTAGAATTGGTGGAGAAAATTGCAGGAGAGTCCAGGAGGTCAGATGGGAAAGCAAGATAGGAGGAAGGAGAGAGAGGGGTAGGAGAGAGAGGAAGTGAAGAAGGAGTGAGAGACTTGAATTTGGGAATTTCAAGCCCCCATGTAGTGCCTTTGTCTTGCTGGTTCTGGTTCTGATTGTTTTGTTCCATTTCTGTGTGGTTTTCAAGAAGGTGTGTGAGAGAAAAGGTCATGGCTTGAGCTGGAGGAGAAGATGAGAGATGTTAATTTATAGAAGTGAGCTCTAAAAATGGAGGAACGAGTCTTATAATAATGGTGGAGAAGAAGAAACTCTGTGTCTGTACATGGTGATTTCTTCATTATTGCTTCTTCGCAGAAGCTAAATGAAACTTTGACCGTTGAATTTTCTTTTTTTGGGTCAAAGCTTGTGAGCTTTGACCAGACTGGAGAAGGCGGCTGAACGGATCGGACGCTCAGATCGCGGACACGTGTGCGAACACGTGGACATGTCTGGGACCCACTGGAGCACACTGTGATGAACTTGCCAAGGTTGAACAAGTCCAAGGTTCGCAAATTCCAAAGTGTTTGCGTTTTATTGTTAGGTGTGACGTGGAAACCGAATAATATTTATTTATTACTTTAGATTATAATAAACGTCACATGCTTAATACAAAACTGATAGTGTCGTTTTCTTGAGGTCGAATTTGGAGTTGAACCAACAATTGGGACAAATTAGTAATTTGAGGTGCGCGTGACACACCCGAGTGCATCGAATGTAGGCATGTTATGTTAGCGTCTTCTTCAAAATTGATCTCTTAAATTAACCATTTTTGTTGAGGTAAACAAAAGATGTAATCTTGTACCAAAAAAAGAAGAAGATGTAATCAATAGAGAAATGAGTGAGGTTGTGGTATAAGTATTTTATTTACATTGTTTGTTTATTTTAGATTAAAAATTGTAAACTCATAATTATATATTAGTATTTTAGTGTTATTATTTGGCGAGATTGAGATTTTTTTTTCTTCAAGAACTCAAGAAGTTTATATTAAATCAAACTATGATAAATACAAACTCTAGTGAAAGAGACGGACATGAAATCTTGACGCCATCACTAGTCCAAAACATACTAACAGATGATCTAGCTATTAAGTAAATAGCCTTAATGTCATAAAATCTAAAACAAGTAGACCAAACATAATTAAAATAGCTAAATGAGACATGATGTCATAATGAACCAAACCAAAGGCACTGGGAAATCTCTCCCCTTTGGTCTGTACTGCTTCTGATACCCTGCTCTCTTCTACTGCAACTGTAACCAACATCCATTTGTGTTTCTCTGTCTATGAAATTGCTTCTCAGTTAGTCATAACATCAACTACCCCGAATCCAGGACCATAAACCAACTCACGTACCCACTTATCTTGCACAAGCGTGCACACGATTTGAACTGTCCACGAGCCACCCATCCCGCGATAGTTCCATACTATCATCCAGGACCACAACTTGAGTTGTTAGGTCCGCCTTTTGCAAAAAAATTGTAACTTCGTCAGTCGGAGCTTTTGAGTCAGAGCGCCGCTCGGTATGACCGCCGTGACATGAACCCAGCGAAGCCATCCCTGTTTTCACCGAAAATCGACGACTTATGTCTGTCTAATAACTACCAGCACCACTGCCCAAGTGACTAGATAGAAAGAAGAAAGAAAAAACTTAAAAACCCTCCCCTAGCCATTTTTGATCATACACTCAATATAGAGAGAATGACCTTCCTGTTCTATATGCACCGCCGCCCAAGTCATGACCAGCGCCGCCGCCGCCGCATGTTCTACTCTAACCACCGATGTTTAGAACATATTTTGAGAGCACCTAAAGCGTAAAATATCTAACCTAAAACTTAAATTGAGAGATTGGAATCTTAAAGGATGAGTTATTGGACTTATAATTAGTTAACTCATCAAAACAAATCCACTATAATTTTCATTTATTTATTTAGATTTAATGGTTTCTCCAAGTATCCGCAAATTGGGTCAATATGACTCGAATGAGTGGCATATAATGATATATCATACACTAGTTAACTTCTTAAAATTTTAAATAAAAAATGGTGTGGTATATCTTTCTCGGCTTGATGAAAAATGGTTGATTGATGACGTCTAACGATTTGTAATAAATTTTGTTGTTTTGTTAAACCAAATATTTTAAGTGTTTTAAATTTTCTCTTAGATATCTAATTCAAGTCTTATGTATACAGCCAGTGGCGGATGCAAGAAATTATCTTAGCGGAGGCACAATTTAATAGTACTTTAATTATTAAAACTATTGTTAATTTTATATTTATGTTCTTACCCGGTACTAATTATACATTACACGTTCAAAAATTAGAAGTCAATTTTAGATTTTATTTGTGAAATAAACATTTTAATTGTTCATTATTTTATTATGTTTATGGAAATGTTTTTGTAATTTAAATAACCTGTGAATTGAACCATTAAAAAAAACATAGGTACTTAGTTTTTTTTTTTTTTTTTTTTTATGGTGTAAACCACTTGTTTAATCCAATTCGAAATTTAGTCTGAATTAAGACTTTTCACCCATCCACATAAATGTGTTTTTAGAGGCACATAAGTGTGTTTAAAAGATTTTTATTTGATAAAGTAAACATATTTCAATATTAAGTTTTCAATTTTTGTAGTTGTTTGTATAATATTTATTTATATACAGGATTATCCTTACTAATAATATTTACTAAATGGTCTAAAACAATACTGGATAGAAGTTTTTTTTTCCTTTCAAATTATGATAAAATAATTATAACATAAATGGGTAATAGTATGATTTGATGAAAGCTGTAAAATCATTCACTTCAACCACAATTCTTTACTTGGTTAGTAAAATTTTCATTGATTTTTATCATTAAAATTGAAATTATAAATTTTAGTTTCTATTACAAAGTGTGAATTTTGTCTTTTAAAATTTACTGTAATTGAGACTTAAAAAAAATGATGTAATTGAATGCTAATGTCAAACAACATGGGGCACACCAAAAACTTTATGGGACACTCATCTATATACAATTAAAAATAAAAATTGTATCATATAAAATTGTGATTATTAGTGGGTTGAGTGGGGTCACTTGACCCCACACCCTTCCTCTTTGCTCCGCCCATGTATATAGCCGTAAGAAAAGTATTTGTATATCTAAAATTCCAATTAATTGTAATTCATACTTGAACTCTTCTTTGAAGACCCAAAAAAAAAAAAAAAAAAGTCGTTAGGTGAAAATTAGTACATCGCACTAGAACTCACCTCCGACGTAATAATAAGTGAAACGTCAACCGATGGATCATACCGGATGTTCATTGTACTGATTTGAGCTTGAACATGCCAAATTAGGTTGTAGCAGGCTGTATCATACTGACTAGGCTATGCATACTTAACACACGGCCGTGCGTTGGCTCTTGCACAACCAAGTTTTTTTTTAATTTATTATTATTATTATTTTTTTTTTTTGTCATTCATTTTCTCATACTAACTCGGTTCTGTCCATAATATTTTTGGAGTTTCAAATGTTCAGTATATTGTGTATCATAAATTTTTTTTTGTAAAATAATTGAACAATCAAGTAATATATTACTCTCTCCGTCCCATAAATGAATGTCTTATTTCTATTTTTTTTTGCAAAAATTAAGAATTACTGAATAATTTAGTGTGTTTTCAATATTACTCCCACTTTTTCACCTACACCTCATATGCAAATCAGCCCATGTGCATAAGTGATAAAGATAATATAGGGAAAATGATAATATAATAACCTAAAAATAGAAACAATACACTCATTTTAAGACAAAAAATTTAGACAAACAAGACACTCATTTTGAGACGGAGAGAGTATTTTTATATAAAATGATATGTTAGCTTATGTAATGGTAGGTCAATTATTTTACTAATAACATAATAGAGTCATAATTACGGCAACAATACAGTTAACTTATGAACAAACCCTCACATCAAAAATTCAAAATTAAAAAAAGAAAAAGAAAGGACTGAGTGGTTAATATTTGTGAAAGTTAAATTTTATATTATGAAATCAAGAAATATAATATGTGATCACTTTTGTATAAAAGAGTGAAAACATACAAAAGTCAAAACATAATAGCATTTCTTAATTATCTCAGACCAACCAAGTTTCAGAATGGGTATTGTCCATTATTTTAAGGCCCAATATGTCACCAGCAAATAAACAATTCAAGGCCCATTTGGCTTTTGTCAAATCCAATTCTTGTGTTTGTAAAAACACAATATAACTGTCATATTACATAGAGTAGAGACAAACATAACCAGTTGACTTCTACCATTTGCCTCTACTGATACCAAGTATTTTAAAACTCAATGGGTAGCTAAAATTATCAACAAAAAAAGCTGGATAAAAATAAAAAGTAAAACCAAAAAGAACTGCCCAACAATTGTCTCCTTCAGAGGGCGATCTTATATTCCATTCCATAATCTTGACTGTACATGACTGGAAGATTACAAGATGCAAACCATATATGCCAATAGTTAAAACTTAAAATGATTACTTAATTTTCTAGCTAGCTCTCAATTATTCCCATAAAAGCTTCAAAATTTAACACCTGAAGACTTTTTCCGACACAAGCTTCGGAAAACTCTACTGCAACATATCCTCATCCAGAAGCAGTTTCCAGTACTTGGGATCCAATTCAGCCTGTCAATCATTAGAAACAATCTTAATACCGTAACTGTCACTTGCATATATGGATGGCCTGTATTAAATGAAAAATGCTAAATGTCCCAAATATTGTACAAAATTTTCTGAACAAAGTGACATGGCAGTCTGTGGCACGTATATTTTTCATTTTTCAGTGGTTAAAATTAAGTTTCGACAAATAATAACCCGACATATATGATACCACCATCCTCCCATGAATTTTTGGCGCGGAGCGCCCGGTTTATAAAATATACTGCACACGTGGCGTGTTATGATTAGACCAAGTCATTGATGAGATAGTTGATGTGTCATATCCCATTAAATGACACATCATTTTGTATAGATAATTTTGTACAACTTTTGGGACATATAGCATTGCTCGTATTAAATATAGTATCCACTTTTGATTTTGCTATGTCCGGCACATGTGACGGCACATGTGACACCCATGTTTCAACTACTACGCACATGCAAATTTATGGATCCAATTATTGCCATTGGAAGGAACTTGCAGAATAGGTCACTACTAAATCAGGAAAACACAAACAACTTGTAGCCTTCATGGCGTGGTTTTAAGAGGCATACCTGAAGAACTTTATCTCTCCACTGAAACAAGCAACCGCGAGCTTCTAAATGCTCAAAAAGAGGTTGCGGTAGCAATGTTTTGAAAGAAGCCTGGAGTTTCACTTTTGTTAGTCCTCCACATGCTAACAAGGCAGCTGCTAGTCCATTTGGAGTCAATCCCTTCAAGTGCAAAATAGTCATGCTCTGTAGACAGCTTATGCTGGCGAGGGACAAGAGTCCCACATCTGTAACGGAGCTGTAAGACAAATTTATCTGAAAAGAAAGGACAAAAAAACTACTTTAGATTCCAATGTTGATTTAGTCGTTTCTTCTAACTTTTAGTTCATACACTATAAACCAAATAAATAAAATAAAAATAAAAACCGGGAATCACCTGTCTGAGGTTTTGAGAAAATTGAGCAAGCCGTATCATCCCAGCATCATCAATGTTGTAGCACTTTTTAATGTCCAGCTTGGCTAGCTGTTTACAGCCCACAGCAATGGCTGCTAGACCCAAAGAAGTAATATGAAGACATCCTCGACTTTCTAATGTTGCTAACATCGAGCATTTTGACAGTGAAAATAAGGAACTATCAGTGATATCTCTACAGTATGCTACATTAATAGCCTCAAGGCCAGGGCAACCGTAAGCAATTGCTGAAATGCCTGAATCTGTTATCCCAGCAGACCTGAATAATAGAAATGCATTCAGAAAGTCAGGATTTGGTCCTCTCCATAACATATTAAAACAAATTGGTTTCACACATATCCTGTGGGCCTATGTATTAAGAATTGTTCAATTCATGTACAGCAAGTTTTAAAATGCTGTCTCTAATACAATGAAATTTAAATCACGAACCTGTACAAATCAAGCTCTTTTAGTTTTGAGCAAAACATGGCAACATGAGAAAGTCCCTCGTCGGTGATGTTTAGGCAAATTCCCAACTTTAAGCTGGAAAGTTTTAAACATCTTGAGATGGACCTCAGACCTGCACATCCAGCAGATAAAACGAGACAATGAGTATCATAACCAAGTGCTAAAGAAGTTGACGACAATAGTTGAACGGAGATGGATACCTTCGTCATCAATCTCATTATCCGTCAAGTCAAGCTCCTCAAGAAAATGACATCGTTGTCCAATCAAAACAAATGCTTCTGCAGGAACAAGAGTACAGGACTCCATTCTCAGAGAAGATAGAGTGGTGCATGAATTTGTTATGTGGGCAATAGAAACATAAGTTATCTTCCGACAACATGTAATGTCTAGCTTCCTCAAGTCTCTTTGTTTTGTCACTAGAGAAGAGAGGCCATCATCTGACACTCCTGAGCATTTACTCAGACTGAGCTCCCTCAGTGACACACACCAGCCACCAATGGCTTTAAGCCCAGAACATGTAACCTGGCAGCCATCCAATTTGATTGATTGAAGCATGGAGAGCTTTTGCAAGCTATCAGCAAGAGCAAGAGTAACCTGAACCACCACCAGCATCACTTAGTAAACATCAAGAGAAAATACCACAAATACCACACACACACACACACAAATATTATGAAAAAAAGAAGACGGGGAATTAGAAAGACTTACTGGAGAACAATGTGCTAAGGTAAGCTGCTTCAGACATCCAGTAGCACTTGTTAAGGAAGACAAACCAATGTGGCTAATATTTTGACAGCATGACAAATCAAGTGTCTGTTACAAGCCAGAAAGAAGAAGATATAAGAACGTATCAAGTGTCAACAAGAAACATAGCTTCTCGTGGTTTTTTAAAAAATAATCAGGATACTCATTGTGTAGATAATTCACTTATAAATAATGAACCATTATCAAATAAATGTCAACTACTAATATATATATATATATATACCAAAGTAACCAGCTCAGCACTTTAATCATGCACTATATAATTAAAGTTAGCATATCTACAGAAAAGTAAAGCTAAATCTAATATCCAAAACGTAAAATATGAGGATAGCATAAGTCTGAGTATCTTCTGAATTCTGTGTCAACAAAATCAACTAATCCCAGAAACTGCTATGATAAATTAATTTAAAAGTGAAATACTACCATGTTCTCAGATTTGTGCATGATAAATTATTTGAACTTCTTTACTATCAATTTACCTTAAGTGACTTGCAACCATTTTTAATGATTGCAAGATTGTCATCATCTACTCCAAAGCACCCTTCCAAAACCAAATCTTCAAGATATTGTAATTTCAAGATCAGTGGTAAGCACTGATTTGTAATCTGCACAACACAAAAACAGAAGAAAATATTCATTTTTATGCACATAAATAAATGAATAAAGCTTTCCCTCATCAGCATATGCACAAATGCTGGCTCTCAAATTTCAGGCAGACACAAATTACTAATTGAATTCGGAATCCTGACACACAAATATAGTCCCACGAGATAGAATCAATACCATAATGCTTGGATCAAACCAAACCATCCAAATTCAGTCCTAATTTCCTTATCAATTATAGTAGAGCAAGATCCTACAGCTGTGCATCAATGGAAACAAACAAAGAACAAAACTCTAAAATAAAGAGCAAACATGACTCAAACAAGGCGATTAATTATGGGAAAAATGAATGAAAAGTATAATTGAGTAAATTTACCGGCAAGTAAGAGAGATCCAAGCTACGAATCTCCTTACACTTGACAGTAATCAAGCCCACCCCCAAATCTCCAACACCCAGACACCATCTCAAGCTCACCAATCTCAGCTTCCTGCACCCAACCGCAATACACCCAATCCCCAAATCCGTAATCATCTTACACCTCCCCAACCACAGTCTCTCCAAATTCTTCGCTTCCGCTACAGCCGCAGCACCAGCATCCCGAAGCTCCGTCGCGTTGGACAGGTCAATCTCCACCAAATTCCTACAATTCAGAGTCAAACTCAGCAACCCAGTTCCCGAAAAGAACTTGGACCGCGAGAGATCAATCGAACGGAGAGAAGAGTCGCAAGCGCGCGACACAATGGCGAGCGAGCTGTCGGTAACTCTAGGGCAGAGCGAGAGATCGAGATGGGCCACATGTGGGTACCGGGATAGAACCGCAGGGAGGTGGTCTGAGCGAAGAGGCTTGAGGGTCCTCCGGTGCTTGGCTTCCACGGCGTAGAACGATTTGCAGACAAGAGAAAAGGCCTTTCTGTCAAATGGGTACGCGCTGAGCGAGTCGAGGATCATAAAAACAATCTCTTCAGAGAGAAGTTCGAATATGTTGCGGTTGTTGTAAAGATGGTGGTGTTGGTGGGTAGTGATTTTTTGCTTCTTCATGGTTTCAAAAATGGAGAGGACGATCTATGGGATAGAAATGGAGAATGCGAAGAAGAAGAAGAAGAAGAAAAGCGTGGGTTTTGGAGATTTTTGAGGCCTCGAAGTAACCGTTAACAGCAAGATGCTTTTGTGCACTGTTTTTTTTTTTTTTTTTTTTTGGTATAATAGGTAGCAAGCGAGGGAGATGAGTGTTCAAATTACAGTCCTACCC
>JAYMTA010000796.1:0-24142 GCA_036897625.1 Pelargonium cotyledonis
AAAGTCCCGATCCAACAACA
Source organism: Pelargonium cotyledonis (assembly GCA_036897625.1). Taxonomy (NCBI): domain Eukaryota; kingdom Viridiplantae; phylum Streptophyta; class Magnoliopsida; order Geraniales; family Geraniaceae; genus Pelargonium; species Pelargonium cotyledonis. The sequence goes on from JAYMTA010000796.1 coordinate 21, forward strand.
AACTAAGTCAACTTGGAAACTCTAACCCAAATTCGACTGAAAGAAGATCGGGTTTGTTCGGGACATCTTAATCAGGAGTTTCATCTCAATCCACAACGCTTAGAAGCCATGTGGAGGCTCCAAGACTCACTCGACGCCTAAACGGGGTGCGTCTGGGAAACAAGGACTTAAGCTCGTAATGAATCTCGAAGTGGACCACACTTCACTAACAACCGATCATATTTTTGGGTGCACACACATGAACTTTTCACTCACGGTATATTACATTTAAATTAGTAAAAGTTTTAATTTGGTCTCCGAACTTTGATGTCTTGACCTAATTTGGTCACTAAATTTTTTATCCGAAAATAGTCTTTCAACTTTCGTGTTTCGCCTTAATTTGATCCATGAACTTTGTTTTCACCTGAAATATTTCCTCAACTTTGATATATTAACCAAATTTGGTCTCAGTACTTTTGATATGACCTCTAATAGCAATGACCATTTTTTGTCAATATGTGAAAGTTCATGCACCATTTCAGGTCAATATATGAAAGTTAGGGACTATTTCAAGTCAAACCAAAGTTCAATAATCAAATAGAAGTAAAACATGAAAGTTCAAAAACTATTTTTGGTTATAAAAAAATTAAGAACCATTTTGGTAAATTCATCAAAGTTCAGTTAAATATTCAATTAAATGAAAGTGTCACAAATCCAACAATCATCTAATATCTAATCTCTACTGTGCTAATTAAATAACCTATGAGCCCAACACTTTCAACCAAGCCCATTGGACCATCCTTCAACATTTAAAGCCCATTAGGCTTGTATTGAAATGCCCAACACAACTGCTCCCTAATAATGCTTCATCTCTACCAATTTATAGCAAAGTTTCTTTCTTCTTTTTTTTTCTCACTTTTTAATATATACTCCTACCATCTAAAAAATGTGCATCACAAGTTTATTTTAAAAATAAATAATTATTATCATACATTTTCCTTATATCTCTTACGAGTATAGAATTAGGCATTATCGAATAGAGAAAACCGACTGAACCAGACTGGGACTTAACCCGACTAACCCATACCAAATCCTTCTATCTGATCTTCAATTCCCTAATTATTTGGTTTGGTTCGATCCGATTTAATATATTTCTCAAAAAGAATATACTCTAAATGTTCTACAAACAATTTGAGAATGTGATTTATAATCTAGACAATTAACAAAGTTAAGTAATCTCATTCAATGTTAAGTGTGAAACATGGACCGCTTGTCGCATGTGCTGCAAAAAGATTTCATGACATCAATTAAACACCAAATTTCTCATGTTTCTTAAACATATTTTAATTAAAATTTGGCCTAATATTCAGTACAGAGTACAAACAACACGTTTTTGAAAGTGGCATGTTTTTGTTTCTTTTTTAACATTCCACCATGTGATCAAATTCATCATATCCTTAAACTTTCGAACAATATTTATGTATTAATTACAAGTAGGAGCTACTATTTTAAAATGTCTTAAAATATCACTTTTCTATAAACAAAAAAAAAGAATGACTAAAAATAGCTAAATGAACAACTCTTCGGTGATGACTATATAGCTTCCTTAACCTTCTCTTGACAATGTAGATTCAAAATAAATTATGGAAGCTATGGTTGTTCGCGAGGCATTGAGTTAGGTCGAGAATAAAAGTTAGTATTGAAACGTTGTTGAGTCTGATGCGATTCAAGTGATTCAAACATTACGCACAAACGTGATTGTATTTCTCATGTTTGAGCTTAATTATTGATGACATATTGAATCTTAAGCACGCTTTTTTTAGAGTTTTAATTTTCTTCATTCCTTTGTGAGCAAAGTATCCCACAAGATTGTTCGGACATCATGATCATTGTGCATAAACAATTTCTCAGGATATGATAACCCCATTATAAATAATTGAGTTTGTGGATACATGAAACTCGATTCAACATAAATCGGTTGAGGTCGTGCCAGTCTATCTTGTGAATGTCGCGGGCCAAACCGGTCAAACCAACATGTTTCATACTAAAACCCGAAATATAAACCAACTCATCATCAAAACTTAAATTGTCACATTTGCATAAACTTATACTCCCTCCGTCCCAAAATGAGTGTCTTGTTTGTCTAATTTTTTTGTCCCAAAATGAGTGTCATGTTTCTATTTTTAGGCTATTATATTATTGTTTTTCCCATATTACCTTTATCACTTATGCACATGGGCATATTTGTACATGAGGTGTATGTGAAAAAGTGAGGATAATATTGAATAATTTTTTTTGTCATTCTTAATTTTTACAAAAAATAGAAGTAATACACTCATTTTGGGACGGATGGAGAAATGCATTGTACATACACACTAATATTCCCGAAGTAGTATCACATACTATATATATAGACAACACCCACCATGTACTAATCCAAATTGTCTTGCACTTGGAAGTACTGATCTGTCCGGTTATTAAACATAAAATCTGCCGGCCATCACTCTCCAAAACCTCAGCTTCTCCAATTCTTTGAATCCTCGTAGAAACCGAAAAAATACCATATAAACAACTACTTGTGTTAACGTTTTCTTGGAGCTTCAAGAAACAGAGCACTGAACAATGAAGACCGTTTCAAGAAACAAGCTCTTGCTCTGCTTCCGACCAGTCGACGTCGACACCGGCAACCGCTCCGTCGGCCAAGCCCTCACCTACAGCTCCCCCGGAAACAACCAAAACGACGTCAACACAGCCGGTTCGCGCGGACCGGCCCCGAAACGGAATCTATCTCGGGCTGTCCGAGCTGCTCTGTTTCAGATCATATCGGTAAGTTCACTCAATTCACTAAATTATATTAAAAAAAAGTTCTCTTTTTTGTTGTAATTAAGATTTTGATTGTTCTTGTTTATGATTTACAGAGAAAACGAGGTCGAAACAAGAAAAGTTTGAGATCATCGGAGCGAAGCGAATCGATGAGGAGCGAAGAATCGTCCTCTTCTTCTTCTTCTTCTTCTTCTTCATATACTAGCGACGAGAACAAAAGTTACAAAGCAGAGGAGCTTGAAAATCAAGAAACCGGACCCAAATCGGCGGTTTCGGAATCAAGAAACCGATTCAAGTCCTTGAAGCATAACCCAAACCGAAACGCTGCGGCGGCGAAACAAGGTTTCAATTCTGGAGTGTTCTTGTTTCTGATAATTCTCGTGATCACAGTTCTTTTGGGCAAGCTCTGGGCTATACTTTTCACGTCTATTTGGCTCTACTTTTTACCTCAGCCTCGTGATTTCTCCGGCGAACGGAGAAAGGAGTCGGTGGCGAGAATGGGTCGGAGTTACTACAAGAAGAGGGTCATTCAAAAGTTGACGTGAAAGTCATTATTTTCTTCTTTGATCTACTTCTACAAATTTGAAGCTCTGGTTTTTTCCACCATTTTTGGGAGAAAACAGAGCATGCTCTGTTTATTATTTATTATTTTGCCTTGTTAATACTTAATATATATATATATACAATTGTTATATACTTTATATGAATTAATTGGTTCATGGCAAGGAAATTCGTGTAGCTAAGTACTGAATTCGCATACAATTATTCGTGAAATTTCAAATATTCAAAGTTGCGGAGAAACATAAACAAATATTAGAGTTACAAATATATATTGATGCACATTTACAGGCTGATTTAGCGATACTATTGATGAAGTTGCAAATTTTCCTAAAATTGCGAGATTATATGAAATTTACATTTATAAATATTGGGCCGTAAAGGCTCTTATTGCATTAAAGAGTAAACATTTACAAATATTGCATGAAAGAAGTGTTTTTTCAATTTTATTAGCTATAAATGAAATTATTAGAAAGTGTTTATTTTGTTTCAAGTCCATGATCCATTTATGTTTCAAAATTGTTCTTAACATTCTCTTTTTTCTTCCTCTTAGCCGAGGGTCAAAGGGGGTGATTATCATGATCAAATAATAATAATAATGATAATTATAATAATTTAATGACATTTTTTTAGGTTTGTCCCTTGCATAAAGGTTTAGTAGTAGTGGCTTGTGGGCACAATATAAATAGACAAAAAAATGTATATAAATTTGTCTAAAGAGAATTTTAATTATTTATTTATTTGAGAAAAAGAGGCTTAAAAAGTTTATAGAGGATCTTGACAATTAATGAAATATAATACACTAATGATAGACACATATAATGCTTTAATAACCAACTTGGGTTTGGAATAATATTATTATTAATAAATGTTAAATTTATGGTAATAATGTTATATATATTATTATTTTATGTGTAAATGACTTTTAAGGAAAATAAATTAATAAAAATGTAGCGCGGTAGTTGATTTAAACGATTACCACATGAAGCTCGTTTAGTGCTGAAGATTCTATTTTGAAAGAAGAAAAAAATAGTAAAACACTTTTTCACATGTAAACTAAAGCATAATAATGAACATATTAATACTATTTTTAGAAACTATTTTCTTAGGGGAACAAATAAATAACATTATTAAAATTCCAAAAAAAAAAAAAATTATAGTCGGCCCCTTTATTCTCCATTGTTTGTACTTTGTAGTTTAGTTATTGGATATCTCATTGGAAATGACACAAATTCACACACAAACAAATAAGAATAATATGTATCTATTCGATCAAATTCACTTAAGTAATTAAAAAATACAATATTATTTGATGCAATTCTTATAAAATAAATATATAACTCTCAATGTGGTTTACCAAGATAAACTCTCATGCAACCGTCTTATATGATTTTTACTTAATTCTCATTTGAAACAAAACATGAAAACATCATCTAAAATGAATTATTTTTTAGTCTAAATGTTGATACTCGCAAATTTAGATGAAACTTGTTCAATTTAAACCAAAAATATATAGACCATAATCTCCTAATTTGAGGTTGCTAGTTGCCTTTTGTGTTTGAATTTTATGTTTTAGTAATTTTATAACTTCTTGAACAAATACTTGTTTTTAATATTTTTCAACCGTCATTTTAATAAATAAAAAAATTGCATATGCTGTGGATAATTAATTATTTTTATAGTATCAAGACTCATATGTCCAATAAATATTTTTCTACATTTTTTTTGCTTGATATTTGTTTACATTTTAGAGACAAACACATAATGAAATCTGCATGCAAAGGTGGCAGAAAATTAATGGGAGACTGGATTGGATATTTATCTCACCAAATTCTCAAGCAATTATATATTTACACATGTGGTTTTGGAAATTGAATCATCTGCAAAATAATAATAAATGTGTGAAAAGCCAATGTGTCATTGAACAAAATTAATAGTATGTGATAAAGATATCCAAAATTCACATGCTACCTAATTTTAAGTTTCTTGATTCCTTTTCTCTCTTATCCAAATTTTCTCCTAAAAGTAGTATTCAATCTTTGCACTTTACAATGCACCTCATACTCACAAGATAGCCTCAAATTATTGGTACCATCAATTGTATCTACAAAGTTGCAAACCATTTGATCCTTACTAGAATTGCAATATATGTATTTTGTATATCCCTTCATAGTTCAACTTTTTGTTTAAAAATGATGATAGGATAATAATTTATAGTGAAAGTCGAGTTCTTCGATAGTTTAACAAGTTTCAAACAAAATATAAGAAGAACAAAAATGTTAGTAATACATATTTATAATCATAATCCAAACTTCAATTTGAGTATGTATAGAATTTTTTTTTTTCGGTTTATACTATGGGGTTTCTGAGAGGGCCCGCATATCGGCGGTTGGTACCTTTAAGCCGTTTTATCACACCCAAACTAATTCTCATTCAAGGTTTGTTCACAGTTAAAGCCTTCACCTCTCCCCATGAGTGTGTTGAGCGGGGATCGAACGCAAGCGCTCTTCCCACTCACGCAAGCGCTCTTCCCACTCACGCAGCCTGTGTTGTACTGTGCCACTACCCTTGGGTTATGTAGAATATTTTTTATGTGCGAATATCATCTAAATATTAAAAATGACCCAAACACTCTCTAAGAATTCTCCAAATTGCGAAAATACGGCCTACGCTCTTGGCAGTTATTGGTGGTCTTATTCGTAGGTATGTTTCGCTTGGATCAAACAAGTTCCAACCAAATCCGTGAATATCATCACTTGAGACTAAAAGTGCTCCATCTCAGGACCCAATAGAGAGTAAACAAAAATGTATATTTAAATTTTATAAAATATTGAAATTGAGCAAAAGATCCTCCAAACGACTCTGCAATACAAAATTACATGGTTGATTCTTAGTTAAGTCATGCTATCTTGTATGACCCGTTTCGCTTGAAATAAGCAATCAATTACTCATTTGAAAGTGAGAAATGTTGCTTTAAAAATAGAGTTTTATTAAACTAAACAAAGTTGAGGGAAAAGCAAAAGTAGTGGATGATGCAATATTATTTGTTGGGTTCAATTTATTTAGGCATGTAAGGTTGATTAATAATATAGGGTGCATGGCTTTTATGGCAAAAAGAAGAACAGAAAGGCATGCCACTTATGTGATCTCCTTTTTTAATCAACACTTTGATTGATTTATTTAAGCATATTTAGAGGCTCTTGTTTCCTAGTTAGATCTTGCTCAGTACCCTCAATTAGCACACAAATATTGTTAAAAGCCTCAATTATTTAGTAGGATCAATCAATCCACCTCCGAAAGGTACTCTTATAATTTCTTAAACTCATCAACCCTAAGTTAAGTGTTTAATAATTGGGGTAAACTAAAGCTCCCAAGTCTAAACAAAGTTTGGTTTCTTTGAATTTATCTATTAAATAAAAAGTAATGTCTATTTCGTGCATGCAACACATTAAACTTTTTTGAAAAGATGCAATGGATTATAATTTATATATACAAGTACATGTACATGATATGGCTCCCCCCGCCCCACCCCCCCAACACCCAAGTAGCACACACAAGTACATGTACATGATATGGCTCGCGAAGATTAGTACGTCGTAAGTAGTAAGCCTCCAAAACATCTCTCTAAAATTTTATCTCTAGTTATTTGTCTTAATCGTCGGAGGTGATTCATAAGACCTTTCGATCTGAAGAGACTTCAACTTGAATCTTGTCCAACAACAATACATACATTGCATAAAAGTGTTGCAAAGTGTGAGGCACCAATTGAGTCATTTAAATAGCTAAATCTTCCTCGGGCCTTTAATATTTAAAATTCAAACCAGTTCGGCTAGTTCTATTTGAACTTAGTCTGTGGACTAATCCAACTTCGAAAATGAGAGTTTGAATCTATCAAAAGTCGTATTTAAAAAATTTATTCGCGACCACTATGAACCGATCAAACAAGTTAAATAGATTATTAGTGAACAATTCATTTTAAATTTTGATTTAAATTTTAAGACATTGATCGATCTGTGTTTAAGTGTATCAAACAAATTTTAACATTGTAGTCCTGGAATATTACAAATATAACATATTGAAAGTAAGTTTGGATGTAATATTCAATGGGATGAGTAATTGGACATGAGTTGTTGGTTGCTCCATCTCATTGATAGCAACTTATATATTGTCTTCTTGCTAACATTACTTGGTGTTTGACTTTAGAAGGCAACATATATTCCAAATTAATAATATTAGCAACCAAAACAAACATGTCTTTTTCTCTTCATCTTACTCTTTGGTCATTTTTTATGGTCCACACTACACATTCTACTTTCTATTTTTCCCCATGAAACACATGTCTTCCAAGGAAATTTTAATTTGGTAGAGCTCTAGATTTTCTTATATATGAAGAATTGAAAAATAGTTTTATTATTGCTACCAAAAACAAAAAAAAAAGTTTTATTATTATTTTATTTTCTACCGACAATATAAAAACTTATAGTTGCCACAATATTTTCTTAGTATCCTCAATCAAAATTAATCTAACAAAATATTTAATGCTTGTTTAGGTCTAAAAAATTTGATAATTTTGTAAGTTTGGATTGTATATGATATTAATTTGTTTAATTTAATTTTTATGGCGAAAAACTCAATGCGAACTCATATGTTTTACATATAAAACTCAAAATCTGATATAAATCGGGTTTGGATTAGACATATTCACGTGGCAAACAGGAAAAGGCGTCCTTTGACAGCAATGAAATGTTAGTTTACAGTCTAAATTATCGATGAATTTGCAAGAAAATCGTAATTTTGGCGGCAAAGTAACCGATGCTTAGCTTAAACCCTCCAAGAAAAACAAACCACTCTCAATTCAATGTCTCTTTCCTCTTCTTGTTTTTACTCTTGCTTCTTCGCAATCTCTCTCTCAGGTACGATCTCGATCTCTCTGCACTGCTTGTTTCTTTTTATTCCAATGCGACACAGTTCACTCATTTTCTCTCGTCTTCGTTTCTGGGTGTTTAAATTTCTTGCTTCTAAATCTTCAAGATCTCTCTTTGTTCTCTGTTTGGCTCTTCTCGAACTTGTTTTTAAGCACATTTGATGCATTTCATTATCTGGGTTGTTGCTAAGATTTGGTTTTGTGCGGTGGGTTCTGCGTAATTTAAGGGTTTATTCATGATTTTCCTTGTTGCAATTAGTATGTAATTTAGGGTTTTAATTGTTTATTTATAGAGTTTTTGGCCTGGCAATTGGAGTTTTTGGTGGGCTATTATGGGGTTTTAGGAGGTTTTCTGGGTGATTTTTGTATTTGTGGAATCTTGAAGTGGCATGAACAAAATGGGTTCTTGGGTGATTGTTGAATATTTGGATGAATGTAGATAGATTTAAGTTTTGTGATTTGATCTGTAGAATGTGCACTTATTATGCATTACGGTTCTGGGCAGTGCTTAAAATAATTTTAATGCCCTTTCAAGAGGGTTCTAGTGGGGTTTTGAATTGTGAAATCTTACCCTGGCATGAACAAAGTGGGTTCTTGTGTGATTGTTAAATATTTGGATGAATGTAGATAGATTTTAGTTTTGTGATTTGATGCACTTATTGAGTTATTGTGTATAACGGTTCTGGGCACTTGGGCAGTAATAATTATGTTTGGAGTAGTAGCATTCTCATCATGTGTTGTGTATCATGATGCAGTGCTTTACAATATCAGAACCCCTATGTTTCGTGATTTGACAGTAGGTATTTTGTTAAGACTTAGTAGTAGCATCGTCGTCCTGTGTTATGTATCATGCAGTGCTTAAAATATTACAATATCCGAACCCCTAAGTTTTGTGATTTGGTCTATAGAATGTGCACTTATTATGTAATACGGTTTGGGGCAGTGATAATTGTGTTAGGAGTAGTAGCATCCTTGCCCTGTATTGATTAAAATATTACAATATCCGAACCGCTTGTTACCCTTTAGTAGCAATGCCTCTTAACTCTTGAAGGTTGTTAAAGCAAATTCATGTGCATGAAGTTACTGTAGAACGTAAAGTCTACCATTAATCATATTTTTCACCATTATAAATATGCTATTCCTTGTTCCTTGTCAGTTGTTAGAGACTTAAAGTTGATCATTTCACGACCAGTACACAATTACGCATTCATTTTGCAAAAAAATTTCTGATGCATGCAGTATTTATCTGTTTTAGAAACTGTAAATATGGATGGCACTAGCTGGGGCCTTTCTTCACAACACCGGGAAATTTAGATTCAGTTTGAGTATCTTCATGTTCATTTAATGCTTCTTCTCTCACCCGTGATACATATATACATCAGATGATTTTGAGCTGGATCTTTTGATCTGGATCATAGTGGTTCCAAGGATTCCACTAGCTCTCACATCTTCGGCTGAAATAGTATGATTGATGAAGTGGATTCAGTTTCTGATTCTTTAAGCATGGAGAATACGGCTAAAACAATCTCTACACCGGTGAAGAAGAAGAAGAAGGGCAAGCCAATTAAGGAGTCATATAATGAACATATTTCTGAGAAAGAACCTGCATCTTATCAGCCATCCACTGACACAGACGATCGTAAATATACGTACGACAGAAACTCAAGAAATGATTCTCCAGGTTCAACTTCTGTCTGCACCTCACAAATGCATGATTTTTCTGATGATCCAAGTGTTACCAGCAGTAAGGATTGTCCTGAGCCTTCCTTCAATGAAATTTCTGATCTTAACCAGAATCTTATACTGACCGAAGTGGGAACTTGTAACAAGAATCAAATTAACCCCTGCTGCAAGGCAAATAGGAGCAATGAAGGGACTAAAGGAATGAGCCACATCAATTCTCAGGTCTGCAAGGTCCATCCTGTTACTACAGCTGAGGAGATTAGCTGTAAAATCTTGACATTACAACAGGATGAGGAACATGTGGCAAAAGCAACCAGCCATCAACCATCTCGTGCAAATGGTAAGGAAAACAGAAATTTTATCTGGAAGAAGCGTCCTGACTATGTCAGAGGTGCAAAGAATCATGGTGCAACAAGATCAAATTTTATTTGTGCGGAGAGGGATAGAAATTTTCTAGAGAGGAATTTTGCAGTCAGGAATAACTCATTTTCAAGCGAAGGAGTCCTACACACTCCAGTATTTTTCTCTTATGGGCACAATAATACCAGGTACAGAGTTAAAAAGATGGGAAATAAAGAACCAGTCATGAACAGGAGAATCCATGATAAAGCATTTGTCGAACCTTCTCACTCAGATTCTTTTTCAGATCTATTTGAACAACATTTCGAGAAAACCAATTCTGTACGAACAAGTATATACAATAAACAACGTGCTGTATCTCAAGCAACTTCTCGTGAACAGCAGAATGTGGCACCTTCATCCAAATTGAATCCCCCGGGCTGTAGTATGTTTAATGGGTTCCAATCATACAACTGGATGAGGATTCCAAGAGTCGATCATGGATTTGATAGGTCTTGTCATTCTTCCTCAGGCAGTGAACGAAACTCAGACTTTCGTCTTCACAATTTTAGGAGAGGTTTTAATCGAGGAACTTGTGAAAAGAAGTGGAATCCTGTATGGGTTCCTGTTGCTGCAAGGGAATCCAGTGTGCCAAAGAGGACAAACTCTTCTGGCAGCATTTGTGGTGATCTTGATGATAAAGGACCAATGCCAAGGCATGTGGGGAGCAGCGGTCATCTGGATGCAAATATAGCTCTGCTCTCTGTATCATCACCCTTACTTACTTCTGAGAGTGAATGCTTGAAACCTTGCTATAAAATGACTTCAGTCGAAAGTGAAAACTCAAATCTTGAGAGATCTAGTGCTAAAATCGGAGGTCAGGCAGTTGGAAGTGCGAGTGATTGTGCGAAATATATCAATAAAAGGAATGTCACACAGCAGATTTTAACTGGCTCGTTGAAGACAGTAGAGGCTTTAAATGCTTCGTATAAACTGCAATTAGCTTCTCAGAGTTTTCAACTTGCAGTGGGTTGTCCAATTGCTGATTTTGAGAGGCTGCTTCATTCTGCTGCTCCAGTTATTTCTCCTTCATTTGCATGTGAGAAATGTACTGTTTGTTCGAGTGATCGCCTCTTCCATGATCGTCTTTGCAAGCACCAGATACCAAATATATCAATTCGCAGTATCTGGAACTGGTATGAGAAGCCAGGGAATTATGGTTTAGAAGTTAGGTCCGAAGTTACTAATTCAGTATCATTTCATGCTTATTTTGTTCCTTCCCTTTCAGCCATTCAATTGTTTTACCCACGTTGCTGTAATGAAAATAGAGAACATGTGGAGCCTGAGTTGCAGGAGAAAAGAGAATCAGAATTGAATTCCTCTTATCCCAAAGTACTGGTTTATAAGCATTCTTCAGAAGCAATTATTCGACCGAGCCATCTCCAGGCAGAATGTTTGGTAGATGATCTTTACTTATCAGAACCTGTCAGTTCATTAAATGAGACCTCTACATCTTCACCTGCTTGTTCTAGTGATGCTGAGCTCGTATTTGAATTTTTTGAATCTGAGCAGCCACAGCAGCGAAAGCCTCTTCATAATAAGTAAGTTCTCACTTTGCCTTTTTCCCATGTTGATACATGCACAAATAATGAAACAGAAATTAATGTTCGTGAGAACTGTTAATTGGGTATATTTATTGTATAATTTAATTAAGTTTCAGGGCAAGCAAGACTCGTTTGGGTTCAGGATAGTTTGATTTTCTTAGAACCGACTAATTGTTTGATTTTGTTAGAAACACTCTCAGGGATGAGCAGTGATGCAAGACTTGCTAGCCTACCTAATATGGTCCTAAATTCAAAGATTTTCCCGAATTGTGATTATCTGTACAGCTATCAATTGATTTGGCTGGTGGTTTCGTTGGGTTGCCTTCTGAGTTTTCATGATTTACGATGTCTTGTACTATGTTTTTGCGTCCTAGTTATGTTTCATTCAAGAACTATTTCGTTTAAGACATCTTATTATGAATTGATTTTTCATTGTCTGCAGAGTTTTGAAGCTCATACATGCTGGAACCGTTAACAATCAATTTTTTGGTGATCCATCAAAGCTAGAATGCTCAAACCTACTTGATTTACACCCTGCATCTTGGTAAGGTCTAACAGAAACATTGCTATTTTTCTCTAAACATGTTTCATTTTGGAGAACCAAGAATTTTTGGATTGTTCTTCATAGGTTTTCAGTTGCCTGGTATCCCATATATCGAATTCCAGAAGGGAAGTTCCGTGCATCGTTCTTAACTTACCACTCACTAGGGTTTCTTACTCAAAGATGCATCCAAACCGACACTCTTGGTAACAACACATATTCTATCATCTGTCCCGCATTAGGGTTGGAAAGCTACAATACACAGGTAAAGTATTGATACTCTTGACATTGTAGTGTTTCTTTGTATAAGATCCATTTCTCATCCCGAGCAATGAAACCCTTGATTATCATTAAGCTAAGCTCTTTGTTTTTCGGTTTATGTCATGCATAAGAACAATGATGCCTCACAAAGCTTAAAAACGCAGGGCGAATGCTGGTTTAGTCCAATAACACTGGTAGGAGATAACAGTGAGATTCTCAGAGAGAGACTGAGAACTCTGGAGGAAAATGCATCACTTTTCGCTAAAGGCTGTGTTATCAAAGGTAACGCCAAGGTTCTCAATCAGCAACCAGACTACGAGTTCTTTGTTTCCCGTAAACGTTGACTTGGTAGATGCAGACGAGTAGAATAGTTGGTTTGAAGCAAGCAGAAGTTAGATTCGGTTTTGGCAGCTTATCAACAACTTGCAGGAGTTCAATCCATGAGACGCTTACAGATTTCGATAGTTTTTTTGTAGTTCCATGAATGAAATAGCATGTTGATGTAGAAAAAAAAAATAGTATATAGTGTACATTTCAGAAGATTTGTCTAGTGTTTAGTTTCATGAGTTCAGTAACAGGTAGTTCTTGATTGTATAGTTCTTTGATATAAACATTTCAGTACATTGTAGATGACAAATCTATGTTTTGGAGTTAAATGAGATCTTACACTTTTGTTTGAACTATGATTGACAATTCGTGTTGAAAGTTGAGTGTATGACATGGGGGCACGAATACGACTGGTTTGTGCCAATTTGGACCCGAACTCGACTACTCAAAACTTGATCGGCATTTTTTCATATCTCGGAAAAGCCCACCCAAATTCACACATTATATGAAACAAAACCTCGCAGCCCTTTCGGGTTAGGTCTTTCCAATCCAATTCCAAAAAGTCTCCACCAGAACTCGAGTTTCAGTTGGTATGGTACGCTTGCTTATAAAATAAAATAAAAACAACAATTTCAAGTGAATTCTGCATTTTTAGTACTAATGTGATCAGTACATCCTGATAGGTATGGAAGATATCCCAACAAAAGTATCCTCCAAAATGTATTTACAGTACTGCAACATTTACAAAAACACAAAAGTACTTTTCCTACAGTATTCACACCAAAATCATTGGTCATAGACTATTCACCAAATCTCAAAATGACAGTGAAAGATTAATCACCTGGGCTATCAGTATCCACAATCTTTGCAGGACCATGTCTTCGCCGTGGCCGTCTCGGTTTCTTGAACCTTCTCGCATTAGCACCCAAGATATTGAACTTTGGAGTCTTGCTTCCTTTCCTCTCTGACTCATTAGCATTGCCATTTCCATTTCCACAAAGATGGCCGAAATAGTAAATAGGATCAACATAGCAAGCTGATGAGTACGCAATAGATTTCAAGCGTGTTGGCTTGACAAGCTTTATGAATTCATGCAACTCGGGAAAGCATGAGTGATCGGAATATGGAACTGAATATATGTACTCATGAAGCTTTTCCACGGATTTTACATTCCCGTCACTGGTGCTGCATTTGTCTTTGTTATGGTAAGACATTTGGAGAGACCCTGAAAGTGTTCCATCTCCTTTGCGGGGTGTATCCAACCAGGGATGACCGGATGGCATGATCCCGATAGTTGGGATCCTTGTGTTCAGACACTCTAATGTGTCGATGATGAAACTGTATCGAGGCACAGCTCGTACTCTAGTGAGAGTAGTGTTGGTGGTGAATATGTCGTGGAATCCAAGGAGATGCATAGTCCGCAAGCGTTCTGGCCACACCCAAATCTTGGAAAAGAGAGGTAGAATAATAAAAAAAGTTATCATGTCAACCTGACTGATTGTTTAATAAAAGAAAAAGAAAAACGTAAAAGTTTACTGAAGATCAACATTTCATCAGGTCTAAAGGTTGCAAATAAGAGTATAATTGTAAGTTAATTCTAAAAACGACATGGATATAACATGTGACAACTGCGGAACTGCAAGGAACCACAACTCTAGAATCAATATATCCAAGCTAATCATCATAAGCATGAATAAAGTAATGCAAATTCAGTCATTGTATGGATACAAGATTATGCAGAATTAACCACAGCACAGGGGGGTCAGCAAGAGTTGCGGCCCCTTATCTATTTAACCATATATCATAACAACCGCAAAACCCAAGATAAACTTTAACAATTATGGGTTTCTAGTTCTTCAGATGGTCTCAAAAACAATACTATGGTCTACGTGCTTCATATTTACTCGTACACATACAGTAGATTATGGACTTGATCTTAGATATGACCATACCTTGATATTAAGTGTACGAGCTATAAAAAGCAAAAGGTCCTCTTTCCCCAAGGAATCAACGCCAATAATGACATCATGTTCAGGGTGGGAGGTAATGATATCAACAGCCTGAAATAAAGGCAATAAACTACTGTAAGAAAACGTTCTTATTTAGTAACAAGACATTTCATTTGACACGTAATCTAGAAATGGAACTATATAGAAGTAAAACAAGTTTCTTATTTAGCTCATTTTGACATTTAAACTCTCCATTTTAAAAATCACTAAAAGCTGTTACCAAAAACATGTACCGGTCTAACATTTGTAGATGCATTAGACTATGATCATTATCCACAACGAGAAACATAGAAATGTACCTGCTGAGCAGCAAATTCCCGGGAAGGAAAATTGAACGTTGGACTACAATAGGTGTTGTCCAAGTAAAGGATGTCAACTTCTTCATCATTGAGTGCATTGAGGAGCATTGTCCTTCCTATATTTGTTCTCTCACTAGTTGCTTCCCAGCGGAAATGACCAGTGTAAAGCAAGATGCCAAACTCTCCACGAAATAGGAACATAACAGCACCTACCAAAGAACCAAAAAAGGCTTAGATCCATTGACATTCAACACCAGAATCAAAATAATAATCTTTTCACAAAATCCAAGTACAATTCACTTCTTGAATGACTTTCATATGAGTGAACTAGTTATAACAGGCAGACACCATATCACAAAACCATGTAATAACAAAATTGCATATAAATGGTAACAATTGGTACAAAATATCGGGAACGAATCAAGCAAAACGGAGGCAATTCCCTACTTCCACATTAGTTTCTCATTGGTTTCAGAATCTTAGATTCAAAATTACAAGAAACATGTATTTAGGAGAAACATTAGGGTTTAAAGCAACAACTTGTATGGCACGAAAGCACACTACAACTCAAATTACAAATACAGACCAAAAAATCAATTTCTACTCAAACTTATGTCAAAGAACAGAATTTCCAGAAAACTTCTTAGCAAAATCAAAACCAAAAGGCAAATAGACAATCAAACTAGGGCTTTCCTCGACCAAACTACCATCTACCAGAGCTGTACCTGGACAGTGATGAGCATCGATCGCCATGACCTCGACGGCAGTCTTCGACCTAGTGGAAGGCGAAATTACAGGAATGGAATGCCAGGTTCCGACGCTGAGGGTGCGGATCAAGGAGAGGTTGAAGTCCTCGACTTTGAAGGGGAAGAGCTTGGCGGTGATGTCGGAGCAGAAGATGGGACCTTTGCTCCATTTTGGGTACAAGCCTTCCGCGGCGTGCAGGTGGCTCAGGAAGTAGAGCTGGCTCTTCTCCGTCCACCGGTCCACCGATATCAAGCCCGTCTCCATTGCAGAAGCCGAAGCTTCTAGAAGATCTGTATGTACATTCAGGGCGATGAAATCGAAATCGGAGACGAAGGGTTCAGAGAGAGAGAGATCAATTTGGCGGGAATTGTACTTGAACTGTGGAGACAAACAGGTGTAAGGGCTTGTTTGGTAAAATTGTATCAAGGGTACATTATGAATTTACTAATATATAACATAAAGATATTTATATTTTAAACGCAGTTAATCGACATAATCATTTTCATGATCAACCTTGTAGAGCATTGACCGTGACTAGAGGTGAACAACGGCGGTTTTGTTTCTCAATACAATGGATTGTTCATTGGTCCAAAAACCAACCCGGCCAATCATGAGATCTCATGTTCAAGTCATCCACATAGCAGACATAGAATGATACTTTAAAACGTCCACAATGTAGCCACAAAAACATGAGATTTCAAATGATAATCTTTCTCGGGAAATAACACTTATAGAGACAAATACTCTTAAAACAGCTTACAATTGTCAAATAATAATAGTTTCAAATTACAGAGAAAGCACTCTTTAGCAATGAAAGTAAATAATAATAAGAAGCAATAGCCACTTCAGTTGTCTAAATCCATAAAAACCAACAGCAAAACACACTCCTAGATCCTAAAAACAGAAAAAAAAATCTCAAATCTGAAACAACATTGTAAAGCTTTTAACATAGATTGAGCCATCAGAGAGCTCCAAGAGTTCCCTCACTTCGGCTTCTTCGCATTGATGCGCCTGACCTATAGCTCAGAAGCTTGCTGCCCAAATCGAGCTGATGGTGTCGTTGAATCGACGCTTTGGTTCCAGTCGGGTTTGGGGGAAGCCGTGCAGCGTGCCCATGTCCAAGCCTTGCCCTAGTCGGTTTCGGAGAGAGCATTGCTTGACTTTTGCGTCCATGTGTTGATGAGGTCGGTTTGTGAGAGCCTTGACTGCCCTTCCTTGAGCTCTTGGCAAGCCCGCGATCAAACTGATGAGCGCCGACTCCTAAACGAACAGAACGCTCTGGAGCTTCCTTCAGAGTGCTGACTTTCATAGGCTGCCGGTTATAGTACGCCAAATGGGGAAGAAGGCCTTGCAGACTTTTCTTCAGCTGTTCATCGCCAACGTTCTTTTGGGCTGGGTTTCCTTCCAGGCTGATTGCTTGCACAGAGTTGTAGTTCGCTGCAAGTTGCCCGAGACATTTTGCTGTCGAGATTTTGTTGAAACGGAGGTCCAGCACAGTCAGTTTCAAGAGGCGGTGAAGACCTTCTACTTCACTGATTTTGTTTCCAGCCAAATACAGCTCCTTCAGAGAGGAACACGAGGCCAGTCCTTCACATAGTTAAACAGAAAGTAAATTAGAATTGATTGAACTGTATTTTAGGATGTTCACAAAAGTGCGTCAAATACTTATGCTGTCGTGATAAGAAACATTGAACTCTATCCATTTCTCAGAAGATAAGAAACATTGAACTCTATCATAACAATGGCAAATAAAAGGTATAGATGAGCCAACAAATAACAGTTCACATTTGACATACCGTGCCCAATTCTGAATATTCTATTGTAGCTCAGGTCCAATACACGAAGCCTTGTGAGTTCTCGCAAGCCTTCAATAGTGGAAATAAAATTCTTCGAAAGATTCAACATGTGAAGTCCTCTAGGAAGAGCACCAGCTGTTATCTTCACTGCAAAAAAGAGAGTATACAAAAATATTATGAATCAAGAAACTAAAATACAACGAGGTCAAGAGTAAATAATTAAGGAACAAACCTATGGCATTCCCCGACAGATTAAGCACCCTGAGGCTTACAAATGCGCTGAGAAACGGTATAACGACCAACCCATGATTTGCCAACTGTGCTGTTGTGGTTGCAGCACTTAAGGAAGAGATGTATCTTTTTGCAGCTTCCATGCCAGGAGTGAGTTTTTCATCGACCTTTGTAGCACTCAAACCGTTAGGGACATTGGGTTCTCTCTGCACTTGATCATCAGAAGAATCCAATTCAATGGTTTCTTCTTCTACCGGGTCGCAGTACTGAAGATCAGTAACCCAATCCTCAATACGCTTAATCTTAAAATCCTTGCTTGGCAATTCTTCCCACTGGGGAGTCGAGGATTCTCCTTTAAGGATTTGCACTGAGTTCACCTCATCATCCACAACCGGCATCACCCAGTCTTTTGCAGAGCTAGCATAATTACAAGACTCATAGCCATCATCGACGGGATTTTCAACATTGTTTCTCTCAGATCTCCATACACTGTCTTTTGCTTGATCTTGAATTACCTGTGCTTCAACTTTGATAGCTGAACTCTCCCTCCGCCGTATCTCTAGAACATGTAGGTCCTCAGATGACCTTGAGCGAGGCGCTATATAATTAAAACTAGAATCCACTCCCAGAGGGGGCGTAGAGGCAATAATATTAGGCAAAGAAGATGATTTCACAATCGGGTGCGAGGGAGAAGGCATGCGGTTGCCATAGTCACCTGCATACTCACCAGATAATACAGTATCAGAATTTTCAGCGGCATCTTTTTCAAGATGCACTTGTTCTCCAAGTGAGAAGATCGAATCATTGTTCAAAAGATCAGCAGAAGTAACAAGAAGAGACTCTGTTGATAGATTTTTTCTAAATCGATCTGACACGCTTACTTCTGGATCTTTGTTGCCATATGGCAGCACCAATGTATTCTGATGGGAACCGTCACAAGAATACCCTTGTTCTGTCTCATCCTCCATGTCGTTATCACCAGAGACCTTACAATGCTGGTAGAGTGCACTTCCTAGAGATTGACTTTTCTTGAGATGCCCTACTCGATGGACCTTCATATCACTCTCGATGTTGAATTTGATCTTCATTTCCTCTGATTTTGACCCACTCTCAACCGAAGGAGAAGTGGTAGAATTCTGGGCAGTACTATTGATTTGCATATCGACTTGTGCACTCTCGGGAGTAGGTGAATCCTTCGGGACCTGGATTTGGGAACAATCTTGCAACATCTTCTGCATTGTTACAATAGTGGGTTGACCTGTTTTCTAATAAAAAAGAGTTCAAGTCAGAAATATACATGATTACGCAAAAATTTAACAACCAAGTTCCAATTCAACATACCTTCGTTTTGTGGTTGTGGATATGAGCATTGAAGCATGAAAACCTAACCATTTGTAAAACTGAAAGAACTACATCCAAAAACAGCCTATTCAAACGAAGGGCTATTTATGATCGATATTTATTTGATGACGTCCAGAAGCCAGAGAAAAAGTATTCAAGTTCTGCAACTATACAAAGCTTCTGGGAACATATAACCAACAGCAACCTTAGCCATAATCAAGCGACAAACCCACAGAAACACGGCATAGCCGCCACATGTGAGACGATCTCGATTTCCTCAATACACAAAGAAAAATTACGCCCTCATTATCACCCCACACCAACCTAGAGGTGCGAGAACACTTAGAATGTGCTGCAGCGGCCAGAGTTGAAAAAACCTTTTTCAATTATGAAAATCCAATCCCAAGCATGTATATGAGCTGCTGGCCAGGTAGAAGGATCAAATTTGAAGTTCAGTAAATTTATAGACAAGATACTTTAAGCCAAATCAGAAAAATTAATGCAATTTCCATGAAATGCAAACAATACACATAATGGAAGACCATATCAAAGTCCAATCCCCGCCTTTGAGTTTTAGAGATACTAACGATATCTTTGGATTTAGAAAGGTAAAGGAAATCTTAAAAGCAAGGTAAATGTTTTGGGTTTGTCGAATAAGGGTCGTAGTAATTCGGGTTTTGAACTTTGTTTGCTCACTTTTATGCACTTTTAAGCTTTTAAGGTAGAATAAATAACAAAAATACCAAACACAAATCTCAATACCCTTGAACATGTTTATGAGTTCTGCGTGTTTCGATAAATCAAATAAAAAAATAGATTTAACTAATTTTCCCACCCACATATTTTTTCCATAAAATACCCCAAGACCAAAATGGAGGGCAAAGCTTTACACAGTGAAAACAAAATTAAGTAAAAGATTAGATAAAACTTTATGCTCCGTTTCATTGAAACCATGAATTTGAGCCAAATTTGGATGCACATAGCTTTTGGATTTGGAATTGTCTCAAATCCAATACAATTCAAAACATGTTTACAATATGAGATTTCAATTGACAAATCTTAATTCCATGGTTTCTCAAACATTACATTTGTATTTGAAATACATTTCAAATCACAAATTTCTAATCAAATCCAACAATCCAAAGCAACCTAAGGTTGACCGTTTCATTATTTTTGTTAAGAAGTGCATGCCTTGAAAGAAATCACTCATGAAATATCAACTCAAACATGAATTTCGTATCTTAAAAACACAGCAACTGACCGATTTCAACCGAGTGAATATACATAACACAACTCCAAGAGTAATAAAAATACCAATCTCAACAAGATTCCAAAGATTTTGTTTCCACTTCAATTATATTCAAAAGTTTTCTTCCCAATTCATGTTCCTCCAAGCTTTATAGTTTCAACTAGTTATAACACCACCTCCTCAAAAATTGATAAGATTAATCAAACAAATGGTGAGATATTACAAGAACAAATTTGTAAAATACATGAACCTCTAACAAAACATCACAGGTTAAATATGGATGGAATGAGCCTTAACCATCTTCATAGCATCAAAAATTCAAAATCGACACAAGCATGAGTAAAAAAATAACATCTCAGCTTTAAAAATTCCTCCAACCAATAAAGTTACAATTCTTCTTCCACATAATCTTCATACAAAATCAACCAAACCATCTTCCCATTATCAAAATTGACAATAACATTAGTTAAAAACAATGCGGCAACAAAATAACCACAGCTCTCAAATTCCCCCAACCAATACAATTACAATTCGTCTATGCACATAATCTTCATCCGAAAAAACACCCAGCAATTCAAACAGATTCAAATCAAAACAAAACACCACAAAAATCAAATCTTCAATCAAACCCACAACACAGAATCACCAGAAAAATCATGGGAAACCATCAAAAGCCAAGCTTTTTACAAGATCATAGAAAACAGACCTCTTTGTAGCCAGATTGTATCAGCGGCAAGACTCAATTTCAGCGAATAAAGAGAACCCAGTAAATAAAAATCAAGTCTTGCTGTTCTTCATAGCCACAAAATAGCTGCAAAAGCAAACGGCGAGAGATGAGAAGCTGCTTAGAGACGCACAGCCCTAAAAAGCTGTGGTTGGTGGATTTATAGAACCTGAATCAACGGTCTCCAATTTTTAATCAATTAATTTATTATTATTTAAAATTCTTTACAAGAGATAAGGCCAAAGCTGTCGGTGTTTTGAAGGGAATAAATTTGGATACAGATTGTATTCACTGTTCGATTTCTGACTGGATTTGGGAAGGAAAATAAGAAAAGTTGGAAAAGTTGATGCTTTTGATGTGTGATGTTTATTGGTTTTGCTATTTTTGTTTTTTTTATTTGCTATAATTTGAGTGTGTGAACAAAAAAGAAAGTGAAATTGTGACCACAAGAGGAGAGAAGAACAAGAAAGGAAAGTGCGGGTGCTGTCTGTTTGTGCAGCGGATTGTTTGGCGCCCAATCGGCAGTTTTCTCGCAAAAAGTGGTTTTCTTTTAGATGGTTTCTTATCCCATAAAAATAGTGGTTTTACCATTGACAAACAGACACATGTGTTATGAATTTCGTCCATCGCCCAATAATTTGAGGGTTGTCTAAGGTTGGAATTGAAAACATTGGATTGAGTTTGGGCTCGAGAAGAGCTTACGATGAAGTTTGTGAGGTATAAATGGACTGAGATTTCAAATCAATAGGTCTAGTCGGGTCAGTATTGTGAAAAGAAATCGACAGTTTTCTCGCAAGAAGTGTTTTTCTTTCAGATGGTTTCTTATCCCATAAAAATAGTGGTTTTACCATTGACAAATCGACACGTGTCTTATGAATTTCGTCCATCGTTCGACAATTTGAGGCTTCAATGAGGTTGGAATCAAAAAATTTAGATTGAGTATGAGTTCGAGAAGAGCTTACAATGAAGTTTGTGAGGTATAAATGGACCGAGATTTGAAATCATTAAGTTAAGTCGGGTCGATGGTGTTAAAATGGTCATGAATGTGATAGCAGCCACGCCCTTGTCTAGGGCACATACTAATGTTATCACGCTAGGCCTAGACATGAACTGGGCAATGGCCTACTAGGCACACACTAGTGTCATTAACGTGTGTCCTAACCACGCCCGTGGCTAGGACAGATGTTGACATCAGCATGCATTATAGTTTATAGGTTCAATTCTTCTGACATTTTGGTTGTATGCAGACTTTTCGAGATAATTTTGATCATCTTCAAGAAGTTATTTTCATATTTTTGTTCGAGTTATGCATACTCCTTGCACTACATTTTTGTTTGGGGACAAGTTTCGATGAAAAGGTCGCCATGCTCAATATCATATTGACACAATTGATCAAATTGCTCAAACCCTCGACAAAAGAATCACGATCAGTATCATCCGTGCAAAGTATCAAACAAGTCCAAATAAGCATTTTGTCAGGATAG
Source organism: Pelargonium cotyledonis (assembly GCA_036897625.1). Classification (NCBI taxonomy): domain Eukaryota; kingdom Viridiplantae; phylum Streptophyta; class Magnoliopsida; order Geraniales; family Geraniaceae; genus Pelargonium; species Pelargonium cotyledonis. The sequence goes on from JAYMTA010000796.1 coordinate 22,940, forward strand.
GTCTTGTTTTACAAGAATAAGTACTTGGAGAAAGTTGGAACAAGAGCACGGTCAAAAGAATGATTTATTTGATAACACTTCCAACTTTTTGACATGTTATTGCTCCAAAATATTTCTCGGCTTAAAGCATCTTTATTGTGATCATCTTTACACTCAACCAAATTTCCACCAACTAGAAATTCTTCTTGGCTTCCAATAAATATAATTTCCTGTCCTAAACTTTTTTAACTCTTAATGAAACATCACAAACTTTTAGCCAAACTTTTCTTCACCTATGAGCTCCTCCTCTTAGCTTCCACAACAAGTTTTCCCTAACTCTCACGAGCCTAACTCAAGTCATTGCTCCTAGAAGCTCACTCCGAGTCCTAACTCCGCAACACCTATATCCCTTACCCAAAATCTAGCTCTACTTGGTGGTACGTAACAACCAAGAGATGTCTATAAGAAACTAATGACACTTATTTTGAGAGGTGAAATAAAATAAAAATACGTAATTAAATTTAAAAATGAAAATTAAATATTTCACCACTTTCCACGAATCGTTGATCAATTATTTATTATATACATAGTAGGTAGCGGATGTCAATTCAATTATATGAATTTGTTTCAAAACGTATTTTTGGAATTACTCTATTCTTAATTTAAATAAATGAATCAAATCTTTGGTTTAAAAGAAATATAACTCCAAACTAATTTTTTTTTAGAAAAATATCAAACTAGTGAAAGCTAATATGAAATTATGAACCACAGAAATACTATAGGTGTTGAGTGATTGAAATTTTATTCTTCATTGTTCTTTTTCTCTTTCAAAAAATGTGAGGTCAAGAGCCATTGTTCCATGGCTTTAACATAGAAAATTATTTATCCAGTTGAAGACCCAATCAATAACTTCCAAGTACATGCTTTAAAGATACTTTTAAAAACATTAATTATTATGCTTCCCCATTTTTTTACTTGTGGTCATGTTTTAATTAACAAAATGACAATGAGAAGAGATATGTAAGGTAGGTGCCAAAATGAAGAAAAGTAGAAAGAGAATTGAAAAAAAAGGAAAAAGCACCCGGAGATTCTTGTAGTATCCCATTTATTTCATCGTGGTCCTTGTACTTTACTTTGTTCTAACGGGGTTATAGTAGCACACATTTTGTGCCCGCGAGATCCATTCCGTTAAATAACTAACGGAATCCGTCAAAACTAACTGAC
>JAYMTA010000797.1:0-24134 GCA_036897625.1 Pelargonium cotyledonis
CCAAGTTTAGAAACATGAGGGGGGGGAAAAAAAAAAAAAAAAAAAAAACATATTGAAGCAACGATTCGCTTAACCGCTAATCACATGGTGACCAGCTCAGCCGGTCACATGGCCAGATACGAGGGACCCATCTCCAGATGCTTCAAAGCAATATCTAGCAAAGCTGGGTTGCTGGCCTCGCTCCTATCTTGGTATGTGTTGCACGTGCACGTGTGGGCGATCCCGTCATCGACGGCTCAGCATTCTTTTTAACATTAGATGGACGGCGGAGATGAGTCCGTATGCGTGGTGACCGACCAAGCCGGTTAATAAGAAGGTTGCAGGAAGGGAGTGTAAGGGAAAAATTATGAGGGCAATGATTTGGGGGGTTTTGTTTTTGACCGTTGACGGGATCCAGCAAAGACAAGGTTACTTTGACCGAAAGTACACGTGCGGGTGGGAGAGGTACACGTGTGCTTTGCTGTTGTTGGGCTGTATAGGAAATGGTGCGCCACGTAGGATTCACATGAGTAGTAATAATATAGAGCGAGAGAGAGCCCAAAGCCCCATGTCAGAAGAGAACACTTGTGCTACTGCTGGCAATTTTTTTCGTTTTTGTGCAATATACGGAAAACATGAAAGTTAATGAGAACATTTGTTACGTGAAAAAATTCAGAATCTCGTATTGGTTTTGGTATATTAGTGTATATTGGAGATGCACAATAATTTTAGGCGCACCCTTAGGCAATATATGAGTGTATATTGAATATGGAACGTGTAATTAGACGCAGCGTTCGAATGATGAATGCAGAGTGCATTTTTGAATGAGACGCGATTGATGAACGTGGTTCACGGCCGAGTTAGTAGACGATAAAAGAAAGGAGTTACCTAGATGACAATAATTGAAAGGCACATGGGCAACTATGAAACGTTGATGTTAGATTGTTAGTGAAATCTAAAAGAGGATGGAAATGAAAATTAGCAAGGCAAAGGAGGAGGTACAAACACAAACCTGACTAAGCCCACTGACAAGTCTAATCACTCCACTTTCACCAATAAGACTCACCATCCATCCATTGAACCAAACCAATACACACATGCATGACCATGACCATCACAGCACAAGAACAAAACATTTGGGACCAACAAAACCATCCATCGCTAGCTTAGCTAGCCAGTAGCTTCGTCCTTTTACATTGATAACCACATATCCATGAAATAACATGCTCACGGCCATGTAAGGGTCCGATTTCACGTGCCTTTCACATGGGGATCGTACTGTATCTGCATGTACATTGTAGAGATGTTCAAATGCTAGCTGCCAATCACTCCTTTCTCTATTATTGGGACCTCTCCTGCTTCCAACACTTCCATTAATTTCACTTGTGTTACTTCAAATCAAACTAATATGATTGAGTTTGAGTTAAGTTGTTACTGGTCAAATTATTATGGGTCAACTTCTACGAATTTGTAGGAGAAAGAGATGACATGTGTTCTCTTTTATTTGGTAGAAAACGGTTGTGATGTATACAAATTTTATGGATTTAAAATTATAATTCAATTTGTTGGTGCTCGAAATGTCTACGTGTTATTTACATATAGTGTGAGACTAGCAAGTGTAATTCACAAGTGTATGTGATTGTTTTTTGTAGTATAATCACTAGGGGCTCTTAATATGAGTATTTCACTAATTGTGATTGGTAATGCGATTTTAGTCACTTTCAGATACATTAAATCTAGACACGAGTCGTGAGGACCACACATGTCGGATTAGGTGACATATGATCCCGTTTGGGCTGAATCCGAAAAATTAAGGCCAAAATGGGTCAACCATAAGAGTTGACCAACATTGACCATGCACACAACCGTGTGGCAACTTGCTCATATGGCTGGCCACAATTGTGTGCTCGAATATGTTAGTATGGTTTCAAATTTAATTAAAGATATTTTCAGGTGATTTATTTCGTGTATATTTTATTTTGCGAAAGGGATTAACATAGAATCATTAAATAGATTTCACATGTTTATTTAATTACAAAACATGACATGTCTGTTACTTCATTATAATGTTTATTTCATTGTATTTGTAAAAATTCCTAGCAGCTTCCGTAAGTTCAAACTTGAGCCTATTGTTAATCTATTCATTCATTGTGTTTAACAAAACTTTTGTGTGCATGTTTTAAAACACATGTCAAATTACATATGTTAACATCAATCCATAATATAAAATTACTCTCTCCGTCTCAAAATGAGTGTTTTGTTTATCTAAATTTTTTGTCTCAAAATGAGTGTTTTATTTGTATTTTTATGTTATTATATTAGTGTTCTTCCCATATTACTCTTATTACTTATGCACATGGGGTTTAAGTGAAGAAAGTGATGATTATATTAAAAATACACTAAATTATTTTATAACTTTTAAATTTTATAAAAAATAAAAATAAAACACTTATTTTACTGAGATAGTATTTATTATATATTAGTCATTCATATTTATAAAATGTTCACTACTAGAATGTGTACCTTTATTAGGTCATTCTGCATAACTAGTACTTATGGATTGTAGGCGCAGTCGCTGTTGTTGACAGCTCCATCAGAGAAGGCACAAATGGTTGCAGAGAAAGTGTGACATTTGATAGGGGCACCATGTGTACTATGTTTCATGCACTACATGAATATGCACGCACACAATACATTTCTCTAGTGCAATGAATCAATCGTCAATGATGGTCATCCAATAGTGCAAAAATCTATCCAAGAATCTATTTAGAGGCCAAATTCAGAATAGCATTTAGCGGACAAAAGGAATCTTAGACTAAACCTATCTTGCTTGTGTTGTGCGAGTTCTCATCTATTGTATACACCATCAGCTAAGAATATGTTTTCTAGTAGAATATGTGGGATTGTTTTTTTGTATTTTTTTAATGAAATGTAAATAGCTTAATTATGAACTGAAATTAGAAAATAACAAACTCGTGAAGATAATCAATCTCAACACACCTAATAAAACTCATCATGGACACAGACGATCGCCCAAGAGCGTGAGCTACACAATTTGATGATCTCCTTACGAAAAAAAACTTAAAACTATCAAACCAACTAGACAAAAGTAGAATCTCACCATAGATAAGACCTGGGACACTGGAATCCTCCCCTCCAGTTTTTAAAGCATGAATAACCTACTATGCATTCGACACGATAATAATTAATAACTGACCTCCAACTTTTATCAATCAACCAACTCAAATGCTTCCTTGATGGTGAGAGTCTCCGCATGGAGGGGGTCCAAAGAGTTGGACCAACCTACATGACCTCCGCCCCTGCAATTTCCGTCCTGGTCTCGCACATGCACTAGATGTGATTTGTTGTTTTATTATAATTATCAAATTACACTAAAAGCCATATGAAAATTAATATATATATATATATATTAGTGGAGTTACATGATAGGAGTAGCTCTGCCCTTTTAACTAAAAAATCAACTCCACCCGTCAAATGCAAGTTGAATTTACAACCTTCCACCGTGAATGGTAACTCTCTGAGTATTGATCTTGAGTCAATTCCTAGAGGATTATAAACTACAATTTAAATTATACATATATGAAATATAATATTTCATTGACAAATATCTAAATTTGCATGACTAATATAGTATTTGTGAGAATAGAAAGTCCCAACAAGAAATTATTGCAATAATGTCCCAATTCATAATTTTTTGGAAAAATAAGCACTTGGGAAGATGATAAGATGATAATTGTGGAAGGTAGGAGGATACAATTACAAGGTGATGGATAATGAATGATGTAACAAGTGCAAATTGGGGGACCATCTCCACGTGAGAATCACATGGGCAGGAACTGGGCAGCAGCCTCGCACGGCCAAAAGCAACAAATATAAGTTGAAACTTGAAAGTGAAGAACAAGTGCAAGTGCAGGATGATGGGTTTTGTCGGCTAGTGTTTTCATTAAATACGACGTCCTAGTATTATCATTTACTAGTATTTATTTAATTATTATTTCTGGTCCGCCTCGGAAGCGAAGCACTCGTGGGGACACTATTAATCATCACCCGACATCTTGTCTCCTCCCACTCATCATCACATTATTTTAATGCACATCATCATGCTCATCACCTCCACACAATCATTACCCCCACCCCACTCTCCATCCCCTCCGCGTCACCATCACGACCCATTATTTTGGGTTAGATAAGGAGGGTGGCTTCCACTCCAGGAAGCAGCGCGTGGGGGTTGACAGGGTTACCATATTTGGATATTTTTGGTCACGTTGACTGTGCTATTTAGCCTACTAAACAAACATGATTAATTATGGGAGTTAATTAGTTTCCTTAAAACAGTACTCTCCTATTTCCGGGAAGGGACTCAGATGTTTAGCCGCTAATAATTCTTTGTTTTGGTAATTTAATGATTTTTTATTGAGCTAATTAATGAAAATCATTGATTGATTGAGAAAAGGGGTGGGGATTTAAAAATTGAATTAGCGGTAGGTTGAGATTATTCTATTTCCAAAGATTTGATTGGATTTAGATCATATCATTAGCAAGGGAGGGTGGTGGAAAATAGTTGATTTTGTATATGATTTGGACTTATATATATTGGGATTTTCTTTTCTTTTTTTTTGTCCTCTTTTCAATGGACAAGATAAGTCATTGATTTTGGTCAAGGAAAATGAAATGTGAAAACACAATTGTAATTATGATTCTTGCTCTTTCCCCTTGGATTAGATGATTCAATCATCCATGGTGGAAACCATAATTTAGATAATTGAATGGTTGAAATTTTATGGAAGATTTTTATATTTTTCTCTACGGAAGCTAATTTCTTATAAAATAATATCAGAACAATTCAAAGTATAAATATCGCCCACAATTAAAAAGTGAGATCTCACAATTTAGTTAGACACATTCATGGTCTAATTTCTTTATCAATAATTATCTTTACTAGTCTTCCTAAAAAAGTGCAATCATAGTCCTCAATGGTGGGTACTTACTTTCATGTGCGAGTTGGATTCGTAGCTACAAATTTAGGTTTCTACTAATGATGTACTACCATTTCTCGTATTCCATGAACATAGGAGAAAAGACCCCAAGCGTCTTGGTCTGCTTCCGAGGACTAAAGCCTCCACTTTATAATAAAAATTTTTCATAATAGAACATGTTTAAGACAATCACTTTAACACGTGCACACGACGAGAATATAGTCTAGTTTACCAAATCAGAAACAATCGTCACTTCTTTTTTTCCTTTCGGAAATTTGTTTTACAGATTTGTATTATTTATATAATAATAATAATAATTATTATTATTACCATTTTCTATTATAGTATTCAAATTAAACATGTAAATTCAAAGGTCACTTAAATAATTTAGACTAGCTATATAAAACAATCGTGACTTCTAAATTGCAATGCTTAACATTGAAACCAGCTTTCAATAACTTATCAAACTTTTACAATTATTTCAAAACGAAATTTAATAATAATAAAAAAAAAGAAATAGGAACATTTATCGGAATGTTTTTGGTGAAACAATAATTTAGTAAGTAGCTTGTTAGACGATAAATGATGGTTGAATTTAAACAACCTAAACCACCGCCCACTTTAATGCCAAAGTAACATTTATAAAAGTTAGACCACAATGGCATGTCACATCCTCCTCTCTTCTCTTCTATTCTCTACTATTCCAATAATGTTAATTTTGTGTAAGTGTGTTGCAAAATTATTAACTCCACTGAATCCTCAATACCACAAGCGTCCTTCCCTTACCGAGCCACGTTCCTACCCTACCCACATGCTCTACACATGTCTCCATCCACTTTTACTTATGTTTCCCACTTTTTTTTTTTATTTTTTGCACATTTCCAAAACTCTCCACCTATTCATTTGTCTTTGACTCTTGCTCTCATTAATCACATTTATTTTCATTCACTTGTTTGACTTTTTCAAGAGATTAATGCATATTTGTAAGTAATTTTTTGTTGGTAACATAGACAATTGATGTGACTTAAATTATATTATGTAATAGAAAATATAACTTTGATTTGAAAATACTAAATATGTCAGTGATGACTCTCACTAGTGTGAACTATACGATAGAATAAAATAATTAAAGACATTATATTTTACTTTTTTGAATGCCAAGTTAATTTAATAACTTTATAAATCAATCTCATTCATGTGAACCTTGTGTTAACTAGCTAAAAGTGACTAATGTCCATTGTGGATAAGACGACTAGTTATATAAACTTTAACTTATTATTTTTATGTATTTATGATAAAAACAAGAATCATAACTATTGAATTTGACATGTTGTAGCATATCACATACTCTAAATTATGAATTGGTATGCACAAAACGCATGTCTGTGTCCTAAATTAATGCATCATCATAGTCTCAATCATTACTATTTGAATGATCACTCTATGTTGTAAAATTCTAAGATCATCCAAGATACAATTGTTTTTCTTGAAATTTTATTTTAAAACAAGTATAATATTTTTTGCAATAAATTAAATTAACATTTTTCTTACCATAATTAATTTTACATTAACTGTCCACATATATACTTATGTAATAAGTTAATTAATATTCATTAACTTTTGATAATGAGAATATATAATTAAATACAACACATTAAATACATTTATTTTGAAATTAATAGCAATTTTGAATATGTTTATTGATATATTGAAAATGAAAAAAAAAAATTATAGGTGGTTGTTTACAGACCACTCCACCAATGATTAAACGTTGACACTTTTTTTTTTAATTAGGGACTAATGATTACCTATAGCCTACGACCCCATCGACATCGGACACAACCGTCATTTGTGCCCCATTCCGAGGGCAGTAACGTAAAATCATATGTAAAACCTGGAGATGGAGATAGGGCAATAGAGAGAGATAAAGACAGACGCAAAAAAGCAGAGGCGAGAGAGACCCACGTGAAGGCACGTGGGATGATAAATGGATAGGTGGGCGTGGAGAGCGCGTGGAGGTGGAGACGGAAGAGAGGGAGTTCAAATGATTGTAAGGGAGGGGGTGTCGGGGCGTGGAGGGACAGGTGGACACGCACGGCTGAGGAGGAAGGTTTGTGTGGGGCCCACAGGGGGTGTGAGAGAGCACGTGTGTCCAGGCAGGACATGTTGGTCCACGTGAGTTGGGGAAGGAAGCGGGTTTTTCTTCCACGCTTCCCTCATTTTTCGCTCCAAAATCATACCTCCCCATTCCCACGTGGACTCCACTCTCCCATGTCCCCTTCTCTCTCGCTCCCCACTTCACTTCACCTGTTTCTCAGCTCGGCCTCCTCCTAAACCAACCATGAAGGACAAAACAAATCTAAAATTACCAAAGTTATTAAGATACTGTTCAAAAAAAAAACTTGAAAATAGTTCCTCCGCCAGTAGTAAACATATATAAAAACTATCATATTAAAGGTGGTTCAAAATGCTATAGGATCTTAAAAAAAACTTAAAGAATAAAGATATTTTGATTGTGTAGAAACCTTTAAGAGGTTTGGACACTTTTAAGAGAGTCTTGAACATTAATGATTACTTCATTTTTTATATTTTATTAGCTAATGATATTATACTATTTGACAAATGATGACAAAATTTTGTATAATAAAATATATATCATATAATAATTTGGGACTCAAATTGAGTTTCATCAATGCATGAATTGATAACATTAAAAACCTTTGCTTATGTGACAAATCAAAAAATAAAATATTACTTTTAGGGGCTCAATTTGAGTCTCACCATTGCTCATGCTCTTGTGGATGCGGAGACGATAATGCGACTTTGGAAAACGGATCAAATAAGGGAGTCAATAATGATGGTGAATTAAACTGAAGAACAAACTTAATCAAGTTGAATATATATTCATTCAACATGTAATAAAGAAAGAAAAGATTGAACAATAACAAATAAAAAAATATCCGCGATACCTCGAGAGAAAAGTTTGAATGAAGAAGTAGAAAAGACGGTCAGATTTTTCATATAAAAGAATAATTGTAGAGAATAAATATTTAATACTAACTCAGCCATTTGATTTTTTCCAAAATAGAAAATTTTAATTTTACATCAAATAACGAATAAATACTCATTTAATTTTAAATAAATAAAGTATTGTCGACAAATATATTACGGATAAGCCGTTTTGGCTACAGCAGCGACCCTGTAGCCGTCGAATTGCACCGGCTTGCGAGCCATCTAAGGTGTTCAATGGGCAATTATTACACACCATTCCCATGCACCACGCTCTCCTTAAATCGTCAGCAACACGCTTCATCCAAGTCTGCATGGGGTGAACCGATGACTCATTTCCGCGAGCGTGAAGTAAACGCGCGAAACGCCGAGTCTGTAACACACTCGGTGACTCCTCAGCCAAATGAAAAGCACTGTGTTTTAACAGAAAAGGTTAAGAAAGCGACGGTTTGGTCAGGACGAGAGCCTCGTGGTAATCGCATGGGAAAGATTTTATCTTTTTATTTATTTCCCACAAAAAATAAATAATTACATAAAAATAGAGAGAAGAGGTTTGTGGGTGGGCCCAGGATTTGGTGAGCAAATGAAGTTTATCTGTCTGGTTCCAATCATGGCCATTCCATCATGATTTGATGGTTGTCGAGCTTAACTGGCTTGGTCTCTCTCTAATTATGGAACACAAGATGAGTGGGTCCCGCAACCACAAAATGATCTGAGCCACTGATGAAAATGCTCGAGGAGTGCAGGTGGGTGCGGGCCCACCGAAGATTCATGGGGATACGCATCCTGTCTCGTTTAATTGACATTCCAGCTATCATTTATTTCGAGTTGGTGGACATATACATACCGTATCTCTTCTTGTGGATTTTTTTTCTTCTCTTACAATTATTTTATGATCACAATAATGGATTTAAATTACCATTAATGGTTTTCAATAAGAAAATAAGAAATCTCGTATTATACAGTTAGCAAGAAGATTTAAACTTTAGAATTCATAAGAAATTTAAAATAATATTAATTACTTAGCTCAATATGCATTAATAGTAAGAAAATAAATTATCTGAAATGATTTTCCATTTTTACCTTCTCTTTTAATTGCTTCTATATATATGTTTAATTCATTTAAGCCTTTTATTAGTGAGTCCAATATTAGTGTACATAAAATTTGAGACCAGTTGTTGAATTAATGGTTAGTTTTTATATATATAATTGTAGGTTTAGAAACTATGTTTCTTTTAATGTTTGAAAATGAGTACTTGTTTAAATTGTTAAGGTGTTAAAAAGAGTGTAGCTCAATGATTTTAGCAGTAATATAATTGGAACTCACAACTTTAACTAAAAAATAATTTTTGAATTATTGATATACTCAAAATAACTAAATTAAGGCAATGTGAAATTTGTGGCTACCAATTTCTTACCTTGAATTCCAAAATTGATAAAAAAAAGGATATATATATTAAAATATTTAAACTATGTGGTGAAAGGGAAGAAACATTTGGTTCCATAAATAAAAAGCACGGAAAAGATAATTATTACGACATATAATTCCCTAGTCCACCCACAAAAATTACTTCCCATCAGCCCATCATAATTATAATGTGATTGTCAATTTCAATTACTTTATTTATTTTCATAAATACTGTACACAGCACAAGAAGCAAACGTCTGTGTCTCAATATTCAAACAATATATTGTTTTACCAGATATTTAACCATGGTTAAAAAGAGAGAGGGAGGACAAGGCAGCAGAGTTAGGTATTATTGGGGGCAAAAGCCATGATTGAGATAATTGGCTTCCTGACACCAAGTCATGATTGAACTTACACCACTCCCCACCATTTCTTTCTATATAACCCCCCTCTCCTCTCCTTCCCCCCACAATCTTCTCCATACCCATAACAAACTACCCTCTCTCTCCTCTCTCTCCACTCACTCATCATCAGGAACCTACTCTGTGTCTCTTTACCAGTATCATCAAACATGGTGGTTGAGAAAGAAGATCTGGGCTTGAGCCTCAGCTTGAGCTTTCCCCAGAATCAGCAACAACAGCAACAGCAACATTCTCTGCACCACTTTGCTCTCCTGCCTAATATGGTACGGACGATGCCTGGTTCTTCTCCGTCTCCGTCTCCGTTCGCTCTACAGAAACCTTCCTGGATGGAGGCTTTCCCTTCCTCTGCTTCAGGTTCGTCCTCTTCTCTTGGTTTCTTCACCGATCAGATCTGGATGTGGTCGTCCCATTTCTTTTTTCTCTAGAAACAAACACAGTCGAGAGAAACAGTTTGTTTTTTTTCTTCCTTTCTCTTATTCTTTTCCGCATAAGTCAAATTTTAAAAATATTTATTCCTCTTTTCCGATCGTTTTCACACTCAACCTTTCGTCTCGTTTAAAGGTTCTTATTTTTTTAGCATTTGAATATCAGAATATCTTTACCGGAAAATCCTGTTGATTTCTGATCAAATCTTCCTAACCAGAACCGATTGATCACGATGTCATCTACTATTATTTGTGATTTGTGCTTATTTTTCGTTTTATCGTGCAGATCGCGACAGCGAAGCGTACCGCGCCGAGACGCGATCGTTCCTCCGAGGCATCGACGTGAACCGCCTTCCGTCGACGGCGGACTGCGAGGAAGAAGCCGGCGTGTCGTCGCCGAACAGCACGATATCGAGTATTAGCGGGAAGCGTAGCGAGAGAGAAGCCAACTGCGATGAGCTCGACCTCGAGAGAGCTTCTTCTCGCGGAATCAGCGACGAAGAGGACGGCGAGACCTCCAGAAAGAAGCTCAAACTCTCCAAGGACCAGTCAGCGATTCTCGAGGAGAGTTTCAAAGAACACAGCACACTCAACCCCGTAAGTTCAATAACCTTCTCGCTCGCTTTTGTGCTGTTTGGTTTCCCGGAAAATCTTGTTTGGCTGCTAAGAACATGGAGGAAAGTGTTGGTTTTGAGTCACACGTGAGTCTATTTTGACTCATTGACGAAAAAAAAAAACTGAAATTTTTGTATCAACCAAACAAACAGCCGCAGAAAAAATTAAATGCCTGCTCTATCCTTTCTGTCAGGGGCGTTTCGGTAAATTAAACTGACAAATTTGTGGCTCTTTTTGTGTTCTCAGAAGCAAAAGCTGGCGTTGGCTATGCAGCTCGGGCTCCGACCTAGACAAGTGGAGGTCTGGTTTCAGAACCGAAGGGCAAGGTGAGAAATTTTCTTCAACTCCTCTGGGCTTTTTAGTGATTCTCTCCTAAATCTCTTTGAAGTTACGTTTATGACCTCGCGGAGCAGTTTAATTTACGGCGATTTTTTTTTACAGGTCCAAGCTGAAACAAACAGAAGTGGACTGTGAGTTTTTAAAGAGATGTTGCGAGAATCTGACAGAAGAGAACAGGCGGTTGCAGAAGGAAGTGCAGGAGCTGAGAGCACTGAAGCTCTCCCCACAGTTCTACATGCAGATGACCCCACCCACCACCCTGACCATGTGCCCGTCCTGTGAGCGTGTCGCGGTCCCGCAGTCGGCCACCGCCGCAGCTCCTTCGGGAACGGGGGGCCCGACCCCCCCCCACCCCCGAGCCATCCCCATCAACTGGGCCACTGCCCCCATGCACCCCCAGCGGCCGTTCGACGCCATCCACCCCAGATCGTAAATCTAGATCTCGCCGGAGGGCAGTTTGGTCATTTTAGAACCACACCCTTTGCCTTAGGTTGTTGAAAATCTTAAATCTCTTGTGTACGTTGGTGATACAGCAAGTGGGTTCTAAGATACGGTGGTTAGAGAAATGTTCTGGTGGGTCTCAGTGTTTTGTATTATAGAGCCATCAGTATCATCATCATGATATGATCATCATGTTTTGGGTTTGGGTTTAGTGTAGTGACTCATTGCTCTTATGTTTCTTGATGATGATGAAAAACAAGAACTTGAAAGACTTTTTTGCATGTAAAGTGTCAGTTTCTAATTATTTGACTAAGTTCGATAAATATTCTAATTGAAAATTTTATGGATTTTGATATATGGTGGGGTCTTGGTTTTATGGTAATGGGATTGGATGGTTGAACCGACGTAATTAAGAATTAAATGGGTCCCAAAATTGTAAACAAAGTTCCTTATTCCAGGGATTAGTGTTTGAATATGAGACCACATATTCTTTTTAAATCCCAGGTTTTTGTGTACATTTATACCAAATTAAGCAACTTCCCAAATTTAAGGATTATTCCTCGCTCATAGGGCTCATAGCTTTGCTAATTATGAATCCATTACGTTAGGCTTTCTTGAACGCTTAATCCGTAGGCCGGTTTGACCTAAAACAACAACTTCACTTTAATTACTAGCTTTAATAATTGCAAAATCATTTTAGAAGAGTAAAAATTCTAATCCAAATAGATTTTTAAATATGAATTTAAAATGATATTTGCTGTTAGTTTATATCAATTTTTTTATTAAATAGTGTCACTTGAAATTTATAATATGGCGAGTCATGTGCTAGTCACGTATTTAATATAATTCAAGCCTAATATTTATTTAATATTCTTAATGAAAAAAAAAATTGCAGCAAATTTTTTAATTAGGTCCAAATACGATAGGAGTATAAAGAAATGCTCCCTTGCCAAGTAAATAGTAAATTCTTCTAAGACGGTAGCTGATGTAGAATGAGACACCAATTCTTTAAACACTTTCCTTAAAATTCAGAACAATGAGAAAAAAGTTAGCTAACCCTAATTTCCTCAATAAGGATTGGATGAGAAAAGAATCATAAAAGTTGAAGAAACCCAAATTCACCAACACCACAGAAAAATCTCATAAACAATAAATGCATGATTGAATTAATTAATTACAGTTTCAATGGGTGTTTTGGTTGGGTAGTGACAAGTGAAGAAGATGGGCATCATCTTTTATAATAAATTGGTGTGGGATGGTAATAAAGAGGCATCAACTTTAGTTGCAAATCCCAGACTTTATTTCCAGAAATTACACCAAATCTGTAGTCTGTCTCTTGCTTTTCAACTTTCTCTGTGCGCATGCAATGGGTGAGATGAGAAGAGCAAAGTCTGAAATCTCTGTGGGCGGTGGATTTGTCAAAAGTGATCATCTATGCCTATTCCCATCACATCTTGGTAATTAAATCTGTCCTCACTGCCCATATCAATGTGCATGTCACCATTATTCTTTTACCATACTTATATACTTCTTCATTTCTCTCTCTATTTTTCTTTCACCATAAGTTTTGTTTTAATAAGCAACATTGTTTTTCAACTTATTGGATCGCTTTAAGTAATATTCTCGTGCTCCAACGTGTTGATTGGTGCTGGATAATACAAGTTATTTTGCTATTGGTTTATTGTAGCATCCACATTTAGACAATCTATAGAAAACCGTCGCTCAAAATACCCTTCGTCCTATTGCTTCATTCCCAACACCAATTTTGAGCTCCAAATTGATCTTATACAAAGTAAAGATGACAAAATTTGAAGTTAGAGATGACATAATGGGTCGATCATGCATAAAGAGAATAACAAAACGGGTTGACCGCAAATAGATAAGGATCGACCATCAAGCAACATGAGGTGATCAATAGAAAGAGAAGATTGACCACATACACACAATAGTCGACTAAAATTAAAACAAGAGGATGATAGACATAGAGAGTCGACCACACAAAGAGGCTATATTTTTGAATAAGCACGTACGAGGGTTGGCCACATAATTAGATTATATAATGTTTATCAATAATAACATATAGGGTCGACTATAAAAAAGAAAGGTTGACCACATAATTAGATGATATGATGTTTGTCTACCAATTTATCAAACAATCTCTTAATCCAAATTGAATTCCTTTTCAACTTACTTCCGCACATTGTTTTACCACACAAATCATGAATTCTCTACAAATATTTTATCTCATTTCAGCTATTTTTACAAACATTTTATCTCTTTTCAGCTATCTTTACTACAATAACATTTTACGATTGAAGTAGATAACTGAAACAATTCCTTAATTGTTGATTTTGAGCTCTAAACAAACCAGTTAAATAACACCGTTTTTGCTATGTTTCAAAGCTGCACTTTGTCCATTTTTGAGTGACATGATTATGAAGAAATCTCAAGTCCGGCCACCCAAATTTTCAGGTCTTAAATTTTCAAGCATTAGATTTTTGAGGACTTGAAGTTCTTAGTGGCCGGATCCACATTCAGTACAGGAGAGGTGATAAAGAAAACATAGCTTTAATTACTATACGGGCAGTAAAGATATTTGAAATCATTTTTGTCATATGAAGGGCAATAACACTAACCCAAACAACATGAACATTGAATAGCAACGGTGCAGTCGACTTATTGGGCCATACAGTTTAAACATTTTGAATTCTCTTTGAAGTCTTAAGTTCGAACTTACTTACCGACGGCATGAGATTAAATTTTGAGTCAAAAAGAGAAAGAATCACATATTGTGTAATTCATCTGATTCCTATATGGTATTTTTGCCTTAAACAAGATTTAAAATCCTCTAAAATTAAACTAGGGGTATGATAACAAAATGGTAGTTGGGCTGTCCCAATTAGTCACTATATAAATGGGCTTTTGTTTATATGCTTACTACTTTACTTCACAAAAGTGTGCCAAGTGAGTGAAACTTTGATTGATATCAAGAACCTACATTTGGGTCTATTTTGTAGACATATTTGAACTTGCAGTACAGCACAAATAACCAGTTCGGGCCCAATTTGGACACATTTTCAGTAACCAAACTCCACTGATAATCATCCACAAATTCATTACATAGAAACTATACATGTATCCGGAAATATGATACACCCAACTTTCTCATTTGGTTTCCATAGAAACAAACACTCATATAAGATCAAGAAGGGTAAAATTTCGCACCCTTTGTGGATAAAGATTTTAAAAAGAAAAGCCTCCATTTCAATTGCTACATCAAAGCAACAAGATCAAGAAGGGTAAAATTTTTCAGTACAAGAGAAGTAAAACCATGCAAATAATATCTGTATACCAATAATTCTGGAAAGAAAACTATGGTCACATAATACACAACAAGAACCTTATAAAACTGAGGGAAGAGCAATTTTCACAGTAACATTATCAGACGAGGTTGTGATCTATCTTCAAGGTCACGTTACCTCTGCGAGTTCCTATTCGATTGCCCGCTCGATTTCTTGATAGACTCTATCCTCTGCAGCCTGATTTGCTCTCTGAATTTGGCTATGAACTCATCAGCCTTCTTGTCCACGGCGGGCGGTCCTTCCCCGCCGCCACTGCCGGGCGAAACCTCTCCGTCTGAATCCTCCGAATCTTCATCAGATTCCACAATGACCTGGTCAATGTACTGGCTCTGTTTTGGGACGAAACATGATTGATCGAATTGAACACTCTTATTTTTCACCAAATTTGCCTCAGCTTCAACGGCTCTTTTATTGGCTTCGTCTTGTCCGTTTTCTCTGGCTCTGGCGGCGGATTCACCGGCCCGGGTCGTCCGCACAGATTTCACTTCCGACCCATAATTCACATTCACGGTCCTTCTTGAAGGGCTGGAGTAGGAGTAGCTTCTCCGTAAATCTCG
Source organism: Pelargonium cotyledonis (assembly GCA_036897625.1). Taxonomy (NCBI): domain Eukaryota; kingdom Viridiplantae; phylum Streptophyta; class Magnoliopsida; order Geraniales; family Geraniaceae; genus Pelargonium; species Pelargonium cotyledonis. The sequence continues at coordinate 15,555 of JAYMTA010000797.1, forward strand.
CTCATCGTCAATATGGGTTCTGTTTGTGGTACTTGGTTTGAAGGATTGTGATTTGGGAAGGGCTGGTGGCGGCGGAGGAGGCGGCGGAGGTGGAGATGAGATGTGGAAGCTCTTTTTCCTCACAAAATCCTCGAAGCTTTTGGCTTGTGATTCTGCTGATATGGCCGTCGGAGACGAAGCAGCTGAATTCGGTCGCGATGATCGGGTTGTTTGAGGCCTCATCGGTCGAGATTCGAGCTGATTGAGCTCCGATTCCTCCATTGAAGGACCTTGATTGTACAGTGAAGGTCTAGGACTAGGACTAGGACTTGGGCTGCTCTGTCTCTCTCTCTTCACTTCCTCTTTCATCTCCAACCTCCCCGATCTCGACCGCCATGGAATCGGCGAGGGCAGGACAAGATTTCCCTTCAGTTTCTCCTCCATTTCTTGCTGATCCAACCCTTGGAGCTCCCGATTTCGCGACCCTCTTTTGGAACCCAAATTCGGACCAGACCCAGAACCGTTTTCGCCGGAATCTGAGTCCGGGAATCGCGTTTTCAAGCTCCGGACAGGTAAAAGCAACGGCTTTTCGCGGGTCCTTGAGCTCGTGCCTCTCTGCTCGTCGATGACGGAGTGCTCCTGGGACATAACGACCATGGGCGGCTCGTTCCTAAAGTACTGACTACTCCATGTCTGGACCTTGCCGGTCTCGTCGGACCCAGATGGGGTCTGGGTCTCATCATCAAAAACCGACGACACCTGAAGAAACCTGGACACATAGGATTGGGCATTATCGAATTTTGCGGGGTGGTTCTCTTTCTCCGACTCCTCGTTCCTCCGACTGAACAGCCCATACGAGACGGCGATGCCGACGAAAACAAGGTGGAGAAGCTCCCAGCTTCTGGTTAGTAAGGTCTGGCTGATAAAGTCGGGAGCTTGGGAAGGAAAAAGTGGGAGGATAACTAGAAAAACCGTAACTATGGCTGCTTTGTACAGAAAATGCGAATAAAACTTACTTGGGTTAACTTGGTTTTGGTCTGAAACTGTCTTTTGTTTTGTGTCCTCCATTGATGAAGAAGAGGAAGAAGCTTTTGTGGAATGCTTTTGGGAGTTAAGTAGCTGAATATGAAGAGGAAAGAGACGAAGGAGGAGACTTGGAGATTAAGGAAAAGCATAAGCAGATAGAAATAGTGGGAGAGGAAAGTTTTTGGGAGCTGCAAGTGTGAGAAACATTTTAAGTCATTGCTTTAATTTGCTGTTTTTTTTTTTTAAACCGTTGTGAGGAAAGTTATAGAACAACAATGGTGCTTAGTCCAAATTCTCTAGTCTTGTGTTCACTCTTTTGAGATACACACCTAAGAGATGACTAAGAATAAACCGAAAATATTTAAAGTTAACAACTTTGTGATTTCTTTTTTTATGTGGACTCGAATATTGGATCAATGGTGAGATTTGTGTGGAAAATAACACTCAAATTTACAGATGAAAAGTCTATTCTCTAGTCTTCTATTCCAATCAAATTTGTTTGGTTTATTAGTCACTTCCTTAACGATTAGGCACTTAACGGTATTTTAGGCAAAAATTAATATAGGAGACACGTGTCCTTCTCAAAGAATGCCACGTGTCCTTCACCATTGGCATCATCACCTGTTGATGATTGTAATGCGGCTTTCTAGAAAGTACTGTGTGCAAATTTGCAATGAAGAGACCAATCTTGGTGTTTGTTTGGGACAAGGATAAGGTTTTGTTCAAGCACTGTATTCAGTCAAGTGAAGAGCTCACCCATCTCTCCGCTACAAGCTCATTAAAAAAAAAAAAAAAAGGGGAGGTGCTGAAAATTTGTATCTAAATTGGGTGCATTAAAAAAGAAAAGTTATAGCGGAAGCTTAGTATTAAGAGGTAGAGATGATAATTTATATATTTGAATTGCAAGTATTTAAAAGCTGAATCTTTATGTTAGGGTTAGAATTGACAATTTAGATCCAAATAGACACGTTCGTTCACTTTATATTGAAATATGAAATTCTAATCAAATCTAACTCATAAAAATTCAATTCAAACCTATAATTGGATTTAGATTATTCTTCGTTGATTCAAATCTAATCTAAAATCCGTGTTGTCACGTCTGCATAAGGCTTTGCCGGTAGAAGAGTCATCATGACGCAGTTGGTGGGTGGAATATGGGAGGAGAGGGGGTGTTTTGGGGAATAATGAGGAGCAATGGAGCAAATAGGTTGCGTGGAGGTGGTCTTGATTCCTCTTTCGGCTTGCCTACGCTAGCTCTTCTTTTTTGTGGAGTGGTGGAGATGATAAAAAAATTCAATTCCACGCACAGAAAAATAAAGATAAATTGGTTGTTTGGAATTGGAACATTTTGTTGGAGGGAAATGCCTTCCTTCCTCACCTATGTCACCTCCCAAATTCTCCACTTTAATTCCTCTATTTGTAGATTCTGATTTCCAGGCTTCACCTGAGAGTTGAGATAAGTAACATTTTTAAAAAAAATATATATTTGTTTATTGGATTTGCATAAATATTTGGTACTTACATTTTGTTGACTCAGGAATAGTAGATGCTTTTCTTATTCTTTCTTAATACATAAGCAGTTTTGAAATAGGAATATTTGAGGAATTCGAATAAAGAACAAAACAATAAGATTGATAAGCATCACATACTCTTATTTAATCACTTATTTATTTATTATATGCTCATTAAAAAGATTGCAATTTCATGAGATGATACATTCAAAGATGCTAAAGTGCGACTCACTGTTTCTCAAGGTTTCATGCATGCTCTGGCAAATGTTTGTGTGTATAAAGTGTTGTTTTGATGATAAAGATGATACAGATAATTAAACACTGAATTAAAAAAAACTTATGCAGATGGTTTGTTGCATGATTTATCTAATTAGGACACACAATTAAGAACACGTTTGAATATGATATGTAACATGTTTTTCTTGATTCACACTTCCAACAATTCATTTGATCATCTATGAGTGAATTAGCTAGAGGACAATGATTAATTAAATTAGAGGCTGATATTGCATAATCATGTGAATGTGATTAGATGGAGTAGGTTGATAAGGTATCATTCTAGCTCTCAAGTTCTTTTTTTTTTTTTTTTTTTTTTTCTTTCTAAAAGGAAACAACTTTAGAACATTTCTAGTAGACATTGGATCAGATTCTCAAGATGCTTTTGGTATATTTCAAACTTTAGACATCTCAATTTTATTCTACATATATTTAAAACTGTATGTGCTATTTTGCCAGGCACAAGTCTCTAATTATACAGCAATTAACAAGTGAAAAAGAAGTTGTCAAATGGAATTTAAGAGTCTAATTAGAGTGGAGAAAATAGGGAAGGAATACATTCTCTCTCTTTGCCAGAGAGACGTCGGGTTTTATTATTGTAAGGACTTTCTTGTTCTCAATCTAGAAAATGCACGTCTTTAAAATATACACTCACTTAAAGAGGTGAATATGAGTTTCTTCTTTCTTGCTCAAATTAAACTAAACTAATAAGAGACGACACATCATTAAATTTCATTCATATTCACTACAAAAGAGTTCGTGATTTGATTATTAAATATGTTGTCCAAGATATAAAAGTTGAAGATACATTATAAAGACTGTCCCTTTTAGACTTTAAAAGTAGAGGCCGAGAAGGGGAGATGTAAGGGATGTGCACGGTCGAAGTGTATAAGTTTTGGAGATACAAACAATCAATGTTCGAATTGTCAAGAAGTAGGATACTTCTAATACCATTAAAGAACACTCAAGGCACATAACAACTCAATCAACACAATAGTTGAAAATAGCAATGAAGATGCAAATGAGACGTGAGTGACCTTCGTCAATATAGTAAAAGAAGTAAAATACTCTCTTATATTGAAGAGATTGTGAATGACAAAGAGAAATCTTTAGTATAATTCACATAATATTCAATTGGATGATTAGCAATGAGAAGTAACCAAGAACATAGATTAGATTGGGAATTCAAACCAATGAGTGTAACCCAAGAGTAAGACATCTATGAAGAAAAATTGGTACTGAATATCCCCGCCCAACATATTTATAGGGAGATGAGAAAATAAACAAATTTTAAATGAGAATTAGTTTGAGTGTAAAAAAATGGTTAAAGATGCCAACAGCGAGTGTGCAGACATGCTTGAAATTAACATATTATAAATCGAAAAAATTAGTACGGAAAAAGTGGAGACTGCAAAGAAAATAAGGATAACAAATTACCACGAGTGTACCTTTTTAACTCGAAATTTTGTAAAGATGTGTTTTAGTGATAATAATTTAGTGGCTGAGACACCACCAAACGCGTGGATCAACTGGTAAGGGGTTGTTCCAACTTAACCTGAGGTCTCGAGTTCGAGTCCCAGGAAATACAACTGCGTTAAAACTTGATAGCAAGAGCTTTACCGCCCTTGTGGTCCTACCTAGCTCGAATGAGAATTAGTCTGAGTGTGATAAAACGGTTTAAAGATACCAATAGCAAGAGCTTTGCCGCCCTTGTGGTCCTACCTAGCTCGAATGAGAATTAGTCTGGGTGTGATAAAACGGTTTAAAGATACCAACCGCGAGTGTGCGGATCCGCTCAAAAACCTCACGGTGTAGAAAAAAAATTTAGTGGCTGATACTATCCGCTAAGGGACAGGTTAAATGGATTCATTGGGGCTTTTTACCAAACTGTTTAGACTGTGCTCTCGCCTCTCTGCATTCGATCAAAACTCCGTTCTCCATCTATAACTTGTCAGTCTCAGCATACCAGGTAACATCTTCTATATTAGCATTCTGTTTCCAGGGTTTAAAGAATTTTTACTCATAAACTCTTATTTCTTCCCAAATACATGTCGTTCTCTTCAGTCTGTCGTTTCCTTCCTCGCTCAATTATCCCCCAATTCAGCAAATCACCAACCCTACATTTCTCCACTGCCTCTTCTGCAGAGAAATTCTACGGCCTCTTGCAGAAAAGGGGCCTCAACATTGAGAAAACCCTAGCAACAGTTAGGGACGAATTGGACCATTCGTGCGTAACTGAGGTCATCCGAAGATGTTCCCTTCATCATCCCGAAATGGGTGTTAGGTTTTTTGTATGGGCTGGTCTCCAATCCAGATATAGACACAGTTCTCATATGTATTGCAAAGCCTGCAAATTGCTCAACATTGGTACAAACCCAGGTCTTCTTTTTGTTGTCATTGGGGCTTATAAGTCTGAGGGGTGTTTGGTTAGTGTCAGGACTTTTAAGGTGATTTTGAACTTGTGTAGACAAGCCAAGCTTCCCAATGAGGCTTTATGGGTCTTGAGGAAAATGTCTGATTTCAATTTAAGGCCAGATACAGTTACTTATAATGCTGTTATAAGGTTGTTTTGTGAGAAGGGTGATGTGGATATGGCCGAAATGTTGCTGAGAGAGATGGGTTTGATTGATCTTTATCCTGATATTAGCACTTTCATTGTAATGATCAAAGGGTTTTGTGACATTGGCCGGTTGGATGATGCTTGTAGGTTAGTTAAAAGTATGAAAGGACTTGGGTGTTCTCCCAATACCGTTGCATACTCTGCACTTATCGACGGGTTTTGTCAGTTTGGGAGCATGGAAAGGGCGGTGGAGTTGTTAGGGGAGATGGAGAAAGAAGGCGGGGATTGCAGTCCTAATGCTGCTACTTATACATCTGTCATTCAGAAGTGTTGCGAGAAGGGTCGATTGGTGGAGGCATTGGGAATTTTGGATAGAATGCAAGATAATGGGTATGGTCCAAATAAAGTCATTGTTAGGTTTTTGATTGACGGCTTTTGCTCTGAGGATAATGTAGGAGGGGCTTATGAATTGATTGATAAAGTTGTTGCCACCAGTGGTGTTTCATATGGTGATTGCTATAGTTCTCTCGTGGTGTCTTTGATAAGGGTTAAAAAATCTGAAGAGGCAGAGAAACTCTTTAGACAGATGTTAGCTAGCGGGATCAAACCCGATGGCTTGGCTTGTAATGTTATGATGAGGGAGATTTGTGTGGAAGGACGAGTGATAGATGGGTTCTCCATTTATGATGAAATTCAGAGGCAGGAATATTACCCAGCCATTGATTCTGATATTTACTCTATTCTTTTAGATGGTCTATATCAACAAGAACATGTTGTGGAAGCTGCAAAGCTTGTGAAATCAATGCTTGATAGAGGCATTCAAGTAAAAGCTTCTTATGTTGACAAAATAGTTGAGCACTTGAAAAGATCTGGAGATGGAAACTTAGCTGCAGAGCTCTCAAGGTTTGGAAGGTGATATTAAAGACAATGTTGGCCTGGTTTGTTTAACCTGGGAGATTTTCTAATTTGCGAGCACCAAGTCTAAACTAAGAGTTTATTACTTTTGGTGTTACACTTTGTCAAAATATGGATGAAAGTCTTGGTGCCTATGAATTCAGAACTCAGAGTGTATTCAAGCAGTGACTGGCCGTTGATGAGCTCAAAAGTTGGCTGTGATCCAGGTGATTTTTTTATTGAACAAGCCAGATTGTGGTAGTCTCTCTTCTTTGCCATGCCATCAGCTTTCTTCTATACTCCTCACTTGTCCCTTGGAAAGTTCAACTGTTGCCATACTAATATACCATATTTTCACAAGTTACATTTGTGCTCCCCAATTGCCTTTGCAATTTTCATCCTCCTCCATCACGCTTGTGTTATATAAACCGAGAGCTTATAGCATTTGGTTTTTATTTATAAAATAATGGAAAATCAAATTTTATAATTCCCTTCTCATGGATTCGTAATGAGCTTTATAGCAAAAGTGCAGGAAACTTTATTCATCAACTTCTTTGAGATAAATTGGTAGATTACGTATGTCATGCCCAGATTTTGGTATGCATGATTTTTTTCCTTATTGTATGCTTTTGTGATCTTAAACTTTGTTTTGTTTCTGTATTTGGTTGATGCTATTTCAATTGAACGTCTCAGTTCTTAGCAGCAGTATATATATCTGTATCTTGTGCCTACTTATGCAAATCTGTTTGCAGCCTTATCTGACTTGTTCACTTGATGAAAATGCTAGCGTGAATGAAAACTATGTTGTTTATACTTGATAGCATTACTTGCACAATTGAATTTCTAAGACAATGAATAAAGTGGGTGAAACGTACCAGTCATGTTCTATTCATATCAAAGTTTCAATTCTCGTTAGTAACTTGTTAGGTCAGAAACATCATCGCTTCAGTTACTTGGGTGATTTGTTTTTTCCATTAGTTGGCATAACTTTGAATTCTATTCCATTACTATTTGATTGCATGAAAAGCCTTGTACAGAGTAAATATGGCATGCTACTTAGAAAACTTGAAAGCAGGAGTTAAAACTTGTATGTCTGTATCAGTAGACATGGTCTGGTGTTAAATCAAGGCTCTCTCAATCATGTAATTGCAAGAGCAAACTTTATGCTCACATCCACGAGAGCCACAAACTTCGATGCATCTTACCCCCTAGAGTTGAAATTAGATTAATCTAGAACTGTAGGTCAGCTGTTGAAATGGAGTGTTCAAATTGAATATATTTTGAATGCATTTACTGACATTGGTGTTTGCAGATATATGGTTGCGAGTTGACACGATGGTGAATGGCATTGAAGATTCTTATCTGCCCTTTCTAGCTAGGTTTGCTTATGCACTGTATACTGTATATGGTACGTAGGTGCTAACCTTAAAAGCAGATGTGGGTGGACATGAATATGGTATGCTCATCTCTTAGTGGTATCTTTTCTGCAACAACACTGAGATAATGTAATTTTGGACTTTTGGTCTAATAATAGGCTCAAGGCAAGACCAAGTGACCACCCAGATTAGTCTAGCTATAGTATACACAGCTGAGAGACAATGAGCATTTGTTATCAATAGTATACACAAGTAGATCTTTGATTTTTGCAATTATTATTGTTGTTGTTTTCATTCATGTACTCTACCCTTGGGCAGATTTATTTACTTAAGTTTGTGTTTGGATTTTAGAATAATCGCATATTCCCATAGAAGTGATTATTTATGTGTACTCATCTTCTTGTCATTATCCTTAACAATTGATAAACACAAACAAGCATGGGTCTACCCTACCCTACTCTTTATATAACCAAAGTTTCAATATATTTTTTTGAATATTTTTCATGATAATTAAATTATTCCTCTCAAAATAAGTGCTCAGTTTTAATTCCCCTAAAAAAATGTGTTCATTTTTTTTTTGAACCAAAAGCTTACCGTATTAACGTATCCATATATATTTGAACTAAGATATTATTTGGTACACCGATTTTGCAAGGAAAAGTGACAAAGTTAATGAAAAAATTCACTTTCACATGTTTGAGTAAAGTTAGTCGTATGAAAGATAATGTAAAATTTTAATTCTTGGAATCCAAAATCCTCAATAAACCAGACAAATAAAATACCATCTAATAAGTGGTATTTCTGATTTATGCTAACTTTTTTGGTACATGGATTCTTTAATGACAATTATGCCCTTATTATTATTATTATTTTGCAAATATGTAAATCATCTAAATTAGAAAATTATATATATATATACAAATAAATTTATATATAAAAATTGTTTTAAAAATCTTGA
>JAYMTA010000798.1:0-24133 GCA_036897625.1 Pelargonium cotyledonis
GTTTGAGGAATCGGTGTTCGCTTTTTCGGAGAGCTCCGGCGAGGAGGAGAAAAGTATGTCGGAGAATAAATGGAGGCCACCGGACATTAAGCCGAGGAGTTTACAGGCTGGAGTTAAGATCGTTGCTGGTTTGGCTTCTGTTATGGAAGATTAGCCGCGAAAATTTAATACATTTTGGTAGTTTTTTTTTTCAATTTTTTTTTTTGTAATCAAGAAAAAAAATGATTTGTAGATGGAAATATGGCTGAACTGGAATTAAAATCCTAAAATCCCCTTCTGGTTTTTATGCAAGGGTCTTATTTTTCCTAAATAAAATTTTGACTACTATTAGAGAGAGATTATCTATTTATTTATTTTATAGTGTTTTTTTATTTTATGTATCTTTAGTTTTTAAGCTAGAGTGACATTTTGTAGTTGTTGAGGTTGTTTTTAACTTTTTATGATGAAATGTGACTCTAATATTTTCTTTGAATTTAAATGTATGTAAATACTTTTTTGTTGCTTAATTGTGTAAGAAAATATTGGATTTTAAAAATTAGTTTCACAATTCCTTATGCTTGATTCAATTGGGTTGTTGTAAATATTGTAACTCTACTTGTGAATGTTATGCTAGCAATTAGCAAAACTGAGTGTTTTTATTAGGATCTTTACTTGATAATTGAAGGAGTCTATATTTGAGGTTTGTTAGAATGAGGAATTTCTGCCGGGAATTGTTTCAAATGAGAAACTCCGGGTCCTTTTTTATGATGGGACCGTAGTTATAGGTTCGATTTTGAAATGATACGCCTTAGCTTTATTAGGTTATTGTCGGCAGATAGGGTCGAAATTGAAACAAGTTGTTACGGTGTAGTCTACGGATATATAAGTTTTAGATTGTACAACATTGAATCAAATTCAAAGTCTTGGTTAAAAGTTACTTTACAATAACTTCGACCGTTTTAGTTTTGTTGGTGTTGGCTCGTAACGTTACCAATCTCGACTTGTAGACTTTTGTTACATAAAGCAATTGAAAAGTGTCGGTGTTGGAAAAAAGCCCAAACTCGTAATTAGCAATTTGGCAACCGAACGCACCCGAATCTAACCAGATTTCACGGATTTGGTCTCGGATTCAGTTTCATTTTGAAAAGTTACCATCCAACTAAAAAAAGCGTTATTTCTCAATTAATTGATTTCATTGCGTGTAGATAACCTCGACCCTTTATCCGGATAAGATCTAAAATTTGTTTTCCTTTTCATACTTTTAGCAATATTTTTCTACTAAAATACCAACACATGTAAAATACACTACTTCAATCGTCTTCCTCTCTTAATTTATAAATCGAACAACATTCAAAAATTTCGTTCTGAATTTGCGAGTATATGTTATCAATCTAACATAAAATCGATTCGACTTGAATTGAGCAATTCCCACTCAACACACTCAACACATCATTGGTGAGAGGAGATCTCAGGATCAATTCTCACTCAACACATTATTGGTGGTGGTGGTGTAAGAGACCTCTTTGGTGCGGTAAGGTGCCAAAAACTCTAGGCTAGGGTTAAGAGAAATAGTCTCTTTCCTGAACACTATTAATTACTTGTATATATACACTTTTAGGCCGCTTAAAAAAAAAATAAAACTTGAATTGAGCAAACTACGGAATCCGCGTATTTTGGACTAAAATCCGACCCTATCCAATCATACTCGAAATAGATTTTGTCGGTTATCATGAACATATCTGATCAAAAATTCGAATTGTCGTATTTAAATTTTAATCCATATAACTTTAACTTTGAAAAGACTATTTTACCCTAAGATAGCGAAGTTCAGACTGTTCAGTTGGAAACAGAGGCTCTCTGTGGGCACTCACCGGACTGAACTGTAACTGCTCACATAAAAAAAAAATGTCGTTACTTTGTTTGTTTGTTTGTTCTAGAAACCTAATCCTCTTGTCTTTAACCCATACGGTTCGGTTCAGTACAGTAACAATAGATAGTATAAAACGCTAACATGCGCATGTATTTGTCGTGTAGCTCTCCTCGTACTGAAGTGGCTTCACATTGTATCTTGGAAATTGCAATTGCGGTGGATCTTTTTATTTATTTAAATAATTAGTTTTAAGACAGAACAGAACAATCATTACATCTTTTGTACAGTGAAAATTAATAATAATAATAATAATAATAATAATAAATGTTGATAGCTCCTGGCTATCCTAATTTTGAGATGGGGTCCATAGGAAGGGACTATAATAGGGTTTTTATTAGGTGAGGTGTATTATTTGAATTGAAAATGCAATTTTACTAAAATGGACATGAAAGATAGTTGGTCATTTTGTATAAAATGATGTGTCGGTTAATATGATATAGATTAAACCGATTGATGGGTGAATAAGATATGGTCTTAAGTTTTATATTGACACTTGATGTTAAACAGATTAGAACAAATATGAAAATTAAACAGTTTGGTTAGATTTGGAAATTTGACATCGTTTGTACGCCCATGTGAAATCCAGGCGGCTACCATCAGATTTTCAGTGGTTTCCTCTGTCCTACGCAATGCACTTTTGAATAGTCATTTATAGAGCATGACTATTTCAATGCCTTATAGAGCATCATTACCATGTCATTAGCACAATAGGCCGCCATGGACTTCCACGAGCCCATTTTACGCGAAGCTTTCATGCATAGGAAGAATAATGATGCATTTGTTTCGACTGTAAGTGATATTATGAATCTTGTTGAACATTACGCTAATATTGTTGTAAGGTTTAAAGGAGTACATAAACCATGTAATACATTTTATTAGTATGATCATATAAATACATTTTACACAAGTAATACCCGAACCCAACTTGCTCACACAACAACTCGAATCTCTTTTGGGTCGGCATTAGAACAAGTCTTTTCAAACCAAACTCAAATCTTGAATTCCCACCTCTAATCCAATCAATCCGGACAAAAATGTGGAAGCTCGATTTAATATGTAAAATGTGTCAATTTAACCAACCCGACCAACAAACTTTCAAAAGCATTCAATCCAAATCCAACCCGAGTATTTTGAAAAAGATTAGCGAAAAGCATTGAGCAGAGCATTTTTGCGGAGCGTGTTCTAAATAGGCATTGGGAAAAACTTTTTATATGTCTCATTTAGCAAAATTATAAAGTGAGCCATCAGCTTTATGATTATTAGTTTTTTTGGGTCTAAACAGCTTTGCCAATTAACTACTCATAATACTAAATGTAAGAAACGTAAAATAAAAAGTAGAATAATGGTGGTGTCAAAACAATAGACATTGCTGTGCAGAGCTCGTAACTCAAAACAAACCGAAACAAAAACAAATTACGTGTCTTCACATTCTTGCACTTTTTTCTATCATTTTTATTTTAGAATTGACAATAAGTATTTGAATTCGTCAATGTTTAACCCGTCTTTTGTTCGAATTATACTATTATCAACCAACTTTCGGGTTGGATTGAAAGATTTACTCAATTCAACATGTTCTGTGTATAAAACTCAAATCACGTTCGATTCCGTGTCGAAGTAAGTTTTCACCAACCCGAATATGACCTTAGCCCGACCCAATATCCAATTTGTCAACTCTAAATTAAACACTTTTGTGCATGCATTTATCGTTGGACATGAAATGAAATAAACTCACTCAAGTTAGTAATAAAATATTTGATGAGCCCATAAATTTACCAAGTGGCCCAATGGACTATTGCTTGTCATAGTTTACGAATTGGGCCTAGCTATGCATTTCGGGCTTATGTTCATTACAATATGGATTGTACGGCAACACTAGCACATTTGAGGATTTGAGTATAAACTTTTTGTAATAATAAAAAAGAACAAATAAAATGAATTTATACAATGAAGCAATTCTGCTTTCATTGACGCTATGTCCCAACCACGAGTATCCGCTCAACTAAAAGTTTCACTGATTGTCATAACTTCAACCAATCGCAGTTCAAGAAAACTCAACCAACTCACCCTCTCACAACCGACTTCTGCCCGAGCTGTCCCTTATTATCCAACCACCAACCTTTCATTCGTATGCATTCAACTTCAACTTACCTATGATTGGCTGCGATTGTTTCAGTAACCTTCTTTTTCAACCACTTGACAACTTGAGGCCGATCGCGTACGGGTGGAACCGCCTTGGGCCGGTTTCCAAAGTTCCGTTCATAGCTAAGTTCATTGAAACGAACTCTAGACCCCGCTCCATCTGCAAAAATTTCCACATATGGAGCTCTTCCCAATGCAGGTCAAGTTAGTACCACAACGGCGATTCTTGTATTCCGATCCAAATTACTAAGTTTAAGTACGAGCAACTTGGTAAGTGACTTGTTTTTTTTTTTTTTTTTTTTTTTTTTTTTTTTTTTTAAGGTAAGTGACAAAATAGAAAATTTTACTAAATAGATTTAACAGAACTACTAATAAAAAGAAAAAGAGAAATTACTCGTTACTGTTACTGTGCAATTTAAAAAGCCTAATTGACCAAGAAAAAATCTACAATGTTAAAATTGAGACAATCGTTTTTTATCTTTATTTTTAATCAACGAAGATATATAAAATTATCCAGAAAGTAAAAATATGTTCTAAAATCTAAAACTGTCCGTTCCGTTCCGTTCAACTTGCTCCCGTTACTGAAAGTTACGAGATTACCCCTATCAAAGTATCACCGCAGCAACTGCTACCTCTTCTCAATAAGAATCATATCGTAATTTCAACCCGATACAGAATTAAAGACCCACGTTTTCAAACCGGGGACAAAGATTCCATACCTCGCGGCGCAAAACCCATTCCCTGCACCCTCCTCTGCAGATGCAAAACCCAACCAAGTGGAACTGGAAGCGCTATTCTCAACGTACACCGTCCTTCTGGGTTTCGTTAAGATCCCGATTTGTTGCTGCTCTTGGCTCTTCAAATCGCTCGCTCCCATTCACTTCCTTCTTCTCACGATTGGCTCCTCTCTGCCCTTTCATGTAGCTGGACCGCCTTTGGGTCTCAAGATCTCTCTGCTCCATGGAGGTTCGTTGGTGGGTTTTGGTTCTTTCGATCTCTCTGGGATTTTTGGCTTCTGGGTCTCTCTCAATCGACAATCTTCATCAAGCGTAAGTGATTACGATTGAACTTTTCAAAATTTGAAATTGGTGCTCATTGGATGTGGTTCTTGGAAGCTTTAGTTTATTAGCTTTTGAACGAGTCAAAGAGGTGAAGATTTTTTTGTGTTTTGTTTCTGAACCAGAGAATGAATTTGTTGTTGTGTTAATGAGATCTTGGTGATTGCTTGTTGTTTGTTTTGTTCCTTAGCTGCCCTATTTAGCTCATGAAATTTCAATTTTTTTGTTCTTTTTTGTTGGATTGTTTTGTCCAATTTTGTTTGTAAAGTTACCTTCTGAAATTGGGTATGGAAATATCTGTTTGGCTTTGTGATGATACAGTACACAAAATGGTTTAATGGGAAAGGCTTAATAGCTTTTAATGTGAATTGGAATGATATGGTGTAAGACTTGCAAGTTACAGTCTCAGCCAAATGTTGTCCCATAAGCGCTATTGTTTATGAGTGAGCTTAATTGGGAAGTATGTCGGGCGTTTGTTGAAAATAGAACATGGTAGAGGTAGTATTATCTTGAAGTTGACTTCAATGTAGTGAATTGTGAGCTTGAGAAATGACAACCCAGTTAGAAATTGAGAGAGTTGATTGCTTCATGCAAATCTTGCTTAACGTGTAATCCCATAGAATTGTGGACAAACCTCACAAAGACCTGGTTTTTATACTTCATAGTTGCTTTTGGTATTCTATAGGAGTGTAGGGTAGCGGTACGGCCTACTGTGTTAAATGGTACTGAATATTGGGCTCCAAAGAGATTGCAAAGCCATAAAATGGGGTAGCAAAAATGGGAATGTTGAGGTGGATGCGTGGTAACACTAGGAATGATGAGATTGAAAGTGAGACTATTTGAGGACAAGTTCGGGTAGCATTAACTGAAGATAAGATGCAGGGAAATCGTTTAAGATGGTTTGGTCATGGGGACCGTTGAGAGACTAGGGATCCCACGAGGAAAGGTGATAGAATTCAGGTGGGAGAAATAGCACTTGGCTTGACTATGGACATAACATTAGACAGGGTTGAGTGGATGAGGAGAATCTGCGCAGAAGATCCCAAAAAGTTTTGCTATTGGATTCATTTAATCGGCCTTGATATTGTTCAGGACATGCCTCTGTTGCTTGTTACTTTTGGTAGCTCTTGACAAAATTTGGTAGAGGAGATGATCTGGGACTTTTATAGAAGAGTTTTATTTAATTATGGTTCAGGGAAATAACAAATTTGTTCTTTTTGTGAAAGTTTCCTATCAAAGTTAAATTTACCTGTGCTCTTGCAGGAAGTAGTGTGGTATAGTATGCACTATGCAGTTATAAGTGCTTGAATATTAACACTCTCTTGTAGGAAACCTCGAACTTTTGTTTATTCCAATGTCGGTAAAGAGTTGTGTCCGTAAATAGTATTGTATTTAAGTGTAAACCTTTTGGTTCATGCAGGTTTCCCATTGTTGAACCTGATCCTGGTCACACAAAACTTCGTCTTTCAAAGGAAGGCTTGGAGGCTATTGAAAGAATTACTACACCAATTGCAGCAGTAGCTGTAAGCATATAGTTATTGCATCTTATACACCACTTATATCAAGATAAAAAGCCATCTGTGTAATCATGTTATTTCCGTTTCACCCAAAATTTGACAATCAAACGGGATTTTTATACGTAAGCCTGAACAAACATGGGATAACTATTAATTTAAGTATAAAGTTATATCTTGCAGTTGCTCTAATCCTAAATAGCTTACAAGGTCCTGGTGGCTAATTAGTTGATTGTATTATACTTTTGGTTTATTTATATCGTGAGTGGGTGAAGAATTCACAACACGTTGAAAACTGAATTAATAAAAGTTCCTGATAATTTTATGGATGCTGCCATATCAGTTATCAAGTGAAAAGTGTCGGTGAAAATGGGTTCCAAAGGCAAGAGAAGAGTGGATGCGGAATATTGTTACACTTGATTTGAAATTGGGTTCTAACTCTAGTGTATGCTTTACCTTCTCAACATGCAGAACAAGAAATTCCTCTGTTTTTTTGTTCCTAAAAAGATTAAATTCATGGAAGAAAAAGTAGTCATTACTTGTGATAATGCTTTACCAATTACTAGTTTCAAAAAGTTAAATAAGTAGCCGTTGGTCTATCCATAAAAACAAGTTGTAATGCCAAGTTGCTTCATTTCTTATTTTTGATATTTGTGAAGAAAATATAGCTGTTTATTAGTCTTTTCTATTCATGTATAATTTATCTTGCTTTTTTATCCTTCTTTTGTCTCATCAGGTTATTGGTCCATATCGCTCTGGCAAATCGTTTCTTCTTAATCAGCTCCTCTCCCTTTCCTGCTATGAAGGTAGTATAGACAAATATTTTTCTCTGTGGAAGTTATTACAGTTTAAATTCCACATAATTTGATTCTTATCAGTCTAGTACCCCTAATAAAATGTCAATTGCACTGCAGGATTTGGTGTAGGACACATGCGTGACACAAAAACAAAAGGTACCGCAAATGTCACGTGACTGTCATGTATAATCGCAGTTGTATCATTTACTGATTCTCTTTGCTACTGACAGGGATATGGGTTTGGGGAACCCCGTTGGAGTTAGAAATTGATGGAGTAAAAACTGCTGTGTTTTACCTTGATACAGAGGGCTTTGAAAGTATTGGGAAGTCAAATGTATATGATGACCGGTAACCTTTGAGTCATTTACTAATCTTTGATTTGTCAAAATACTTGTCAACTATTTTTTTACTTGTCTGAGTCTGACATATTCACTTGCAGGATTTTTGCTCTGGCAACTGTTATGAGCTCTGTGCTCGTCTATAACTTGCCTGAGACGGTTAGTTACTATACTCGTAATTTGTCATTATTTGAGTTAGTCACTTCCTCTTCACGTCAACAACTAAACAAGACAAAGAAGGAGTATTTTCTTTCATGCAATGAATATAACATTAAGGAGGGAATTCATATGCTCACATTTAGCTTGAAATTTAACAGAAATATTCACAGTTTTTTTGGGTCAGAAATTGAGATGTGATACTGGTTGATATTATATTATGATTTCTGTAGTTATGTAGGAGCAGATTCATGGTACTTTATGCCAGTTGTCTCTTATGACATTTTTTTTATAGTTCTCACATGGCTCTCTTGTATCTTTAGATTCGTGAAGCTGATATATCTCGACTATCATTTGCTGTAGAGCTTGCAGAAGAATTTTACGGCAGGTTTATGCTTCTGCTCTGTTTTGCTACTAATTAATTTTATATCTATTTTTATAATCGTGTGAGTTCAGCAAAATACTTGTATATATTTTTTTTGATACCCTCTTTGATCAAGGATACTAACGTTTATATGTTCTGATCCTCAAATACTACCTGGCATATAGAGTGAAGGTAATTTGCAAGCCACTGACACTATTTGCAATTTATGTTCTTATGTATTAGTTTTGTAATTAAAATGTGTTCTGTTGTTTGGCTGGGCAATTTTTTAGGGTCAAGATGTGGCATTCGAGCCTGCCAAGCTCTTATGGCTTATCCAACGCGACTTTCTACGTAAGTTCAAAAGACCTTTCTAGCTTGAGTTTTATTAGGAGTTATAAATTAGCAGCTGCCTAATACTATGCACTACTTTCTAGTGTTTTGAAAAAGGTTGGATTGTAATATTATGCATGCTGTAAAGCTAACTATATTAGGTAGCGTTTGGATTAGAAATTTTATGGTAATGGGAATCAAAACCATTCCCATTGTCATTCCCGTTCCCATTCCCAAACCGAAAATTATAATCCAAAAGCTACCTTAGATCTTTTCATTTTCATGATTATACATATGCTCGACTTTTGTTTCCCTTGCTCACCCTTACGAAATAACTTTGGTTCATATGTACCGCAGAAGGGAAATCGGTGCAAGAGATGGTCAATGAAGCTCTTCAACACGTCCCTAATAGTGATGGTTTGTCTTTTCCCCACTTCTATAATTTTACGATGCGGGTTCTTTTTTCGTCAGTTATGGAACAAGTTGATGATATGTGCGTATTGTAATTTCAGGGGACCAAAATATTGCTCAGGTATGTTTGTTGCTAATTTCTATTTACTCCGATATCAGTGAAATAATACTAAGGCATTAAAAGGTTATTCCTTGTTTCTTTTCATTGTGAGCATTATTATTTGATGCTATCTTTAAAGGGTCCCTCTCTCCTTAAATCTATTAGGTTAACCAGATTCGAGACTCTTTGGCTGTTATGGGTGACAACAGCACGGCCTTCAGCTTACCACAAGTATGGGTTTTAGCTTCGGTCTGTCTCATTTCTGAATTATGAATGCTTGCTACGCCATGTGGTCTAATTGCCTTCTGTATTTGAACTTTTTTACAGCCTCATCTTCAAAGAACAAAGCTCTGTGACATGAAGGACGGTGAACTTGACCCATTATATGTTGAGAGGCGGGATCAATTGAAAAAGCTTGTTAGTAGCATAATCCGTCCAAAGATTGTGCAGGGTAAATCTCTCAATGGGAAGGAGTTTGTAGCTTTCCTAGAGCAGGTGACTCTCGGTTCTCGTGTATACTGGTTCTAGATCATGTGTAGTTTGAGAAGGATGGTACCTTAGGCGGGTCAACTATAAATTCAACTGGGGCTTATTTGAAAATGGAGAATTGATCATAGCATGAATCAGGGGCAGAGTGGGCAATTTGAAATAGGACCTGAACCCGCGTGCATTCAAAATCTGACCCACATTTTTTTTTCTTCCAGATTTGGGTTGCATATAATAGACCTAACCGATTTTCAAGTCTCAGCCAGACATGGTCTATGTAAAACCTGCAAACCCGTATATCTTGTGGGCCAGGCTTGGGTATTCTCAGCCCGACCTCGAAGAAGCCGCCCCGAAACTCGAATTGTCTTCTCTACTTGAGGGGCTATTCACATATACATTGCTGTAGACACAAACTGTCAAATAGTTGCATAAATTAGAGAATGTAGTAACTGGTATTGAATTGATCCATGCATCGTAAATCTAGGTAGAAAAGGGAAGGAATACAAAATTTGTAAAAGAAACTTTTTTTATTTGTTGCATTCTTTATTTCTACATATTTCATCTAACTTTACATTTGATGACATTTCAACTTCCAGATTCTTGAAGCCTTGAACAAAGGAGAGATCCCATCAACAGGCTCTCTTGTGGAGGTTTTCAACAAGGGTATTCTTGAGCGATGTTTGAAACTATACAATGAAATGATGACAAAACTACGTTTACCTCTTTCAGAGCCATCTCTGCAAGATTCCCATGAAATGGCTAGAGATGAAGCAATGAAAACGTTTGACAATCAGCATTTTGGCCGTCACCATGCAAAGAAATCAGTTGACCAACTGGATGAAGAAATTGAGAAGGTAGGTTTTTTCAACATACATTATTGCGCTATAATGACCTGCTTATTTATTTTGTTCGGAGTGAATTTAGTAGAGCATCCAAGTTTGTTTATAAAAATGCAAAGTATTGTCTTTGTAAGACTTTGTACTTAAGAACTGGAAATTTTATCTAGATATACAAGAACATCATTTTGGCAAATGAATATCGATCCTCAAAACTCTGCGAGGGACTGTATACCAGATGTGAGGATCTAATGGACCAGCTTCAAGTTCTCAGGCTTCCTTCTATGGCGAAATTCAATGCCGGTTTTCTGCAATGCAACCAAAGTTTTGACCAAGAATGTGTTGGGCCTTCAAAAACAAAATACGAGCAGCGCATGATGAAGGTTAGATATTTTTTTGGTGGCAACAACTGAATTCTATGAACATCATGTTTCACCTTTATTTTACCAATTTTTCTTGGTTACAATTATACCTGTTTTTGTTTTTGTTTTTCATATTCCCCCTGCTTATTGTCTTGAAAATTTTCATATAGCCCCCATCAATTTCTACCAATACTTGGGTTTGAACGGATTGATAATTAAGCTTGTATTGGGCTCAGAATGGGCTTTAAGTTTATCATCACTAAGTTAGAGTTCTGGATCCGTCCATGGCTGCAGGAAGATGTAATTAATGCGGAGACATTAGAAGTAGAATATAACTTGTTCCGAAACTGATAATTTATATCATGTAATGGGAATTCTTGTCTATTATTAATGTCTCGTTTGGTGCGCTTGCGCCGATAATTGCTATGGCTTTATGTGCATACAATAACATACTATATAATGGTGCAGATGTTGGGAAAGTCACGTTCTTTATTTATCAAGGAATATAACCACAGGCTCTTCAATTGGTTGGTGGCGTTCTCGCTTGTCATGGTGGTCGTGGGTCGGTTTATAATAAAGTTTATCATGCTTGAAATCGGAGCGTGGATACTGTTTATTTTCTTAGAGACGTATACGAGAATGTTCTGGTCGGCTGAGTCTCTTTATTACAACCCAGTTTGGCATTTCATCGTTGCTACTTGGGAGACACTTGTTTATAGCCCTATACTCGACTTGGACAGGTAACACATTTCTATCATTGTTCCTGCATGCTAAAGAGTAGAGCTCGTTGACCATTCCTGTTTCTTGTTGCAGTTGTGTTTCAATTAGATATATATCGAAATTCCATAATTGTGATAATGACAGTCAAGAGGTTGCAAAAACATTTAATCCCGTAATTGTGATCTTGCGACGTTGTATCTAAGAACAACAGTTCAGTTGTTCCTGACTGTCTATTTTGGCTCATATGTTTCGCTTTCTTGCAGATGGGCTGTTCCGATTGCTGTTATAATGTTCATACTCGTACTTTACTGGCGGTGTTACGGAAGAAGGAAATATGGGTCGCGATGGCTATTACCTCTATACAACGATCACAAGAGTGGCTCAAATCGACCAAGATCAGACTAAAGGACAGGGCCTCGAGCTTAATCACCTTTTTGAGCGAGCTTTTCGCCTTTTTATACACAAAGCTTGCTCGAATTTGTTTTTTTTTCGTTCTTTATAGTCTTCTTGTTAATGTTACGAGAGGTGAAGAGTAGTTTCTGTAAGCAGTAGCAATGCCAAATGGTTTGTATTACTATAATCTGTTTATTAATTTGAATGTCCCATTTGTTTGTTTCAAAGGTGTGTTTTTGTGAAGTTTGTGGATTGGTTTGGAGAAATAGTGTTATTTTTTTAGAATAGTATCTTATTGTCTGTTTCAATTCTCACAATTGTAGAGTTCATAGATGAACAGAAACTCGCGTTGGGCTATGTGTTGCACGATGTAGCACGGATATGATTGAACAAATTTTGGACAAGAATCTACACATTTGGCACGTTTATTGGATTAATACATGTTGAGTGTGATATAACACGACTAATTTATCGTGTGAAAGCTCAACACACACAAGATACAATTACAAAATACTTGAGGTTACTTGAGGTTAATTAGACACGCTAATTTCGTGGTGTGCTCGCGTCGGGTTACGGCACGAGTTGCCAGCTCAAGACTTGATTGAGTATCAAACTACCAATTGAATTGCTCTTTAAACGACGTCGTTGGCAAGCGCGAGTCTAAAGTTGATTTCATGTACACATACGAGTTAACAGGACTCGCTGCTTCAAATCCGAATCACCGATCCGTCCGACAAAACGTCCAAACCCTCGTTCCGAACCGAGTCGACTCAGTTTCGATCCGAGTTGACCGCCATGGACACTCACTCCTCTCACCTCACCGCACCGAACCGTTCCCGGAGCTCGCAATCACCGTCACCGTCGCATTCTGCTTCCGCCTCTGCCACCTCGTCCATCCACAAGCGCAAGCTCGCCGCGTCTGACGACCACGCGCCTCCCTTCCCTCCCTCCTCCTTCTCCGCGGACACTCGCGACGGGGCGCTCACCTCCAACGACGACCTGGAGAGCATCTCTGCCCGCGGCGGCGCCGATTCGGACTCCGACGACGAGTCCGAAGACGCCGTGGTCGACGACGATGAGGAGGACTTCGACAATGATTCCTCAATGCGCACTTTCACTACGGCGAGGCTCGAGAACAGTGGATCCGTACGGAATACGAAGCTGAAAACGGAGAATTCGACTGTGAAGATTGAGAATTCGGAGGGTGTAAAGGATGGGACCGCCGGGCCGGGTGCTCCGGGGACCGCCGCTGCCGGTAACTCAATGCCGGGGACTGCAGTGAAGGAGGACGCAGTGAAGGTGTTTACTGATAATTTACAGACTAGCGGAGCTTACATTTCAAGAGAAGAGAGTCTGAAGAGAGAGGTAAGCTTCTGTGTTCTGTACTCTTAGCATTTTTTCCAGTGATGTTCATGGATACTGGCTTAAATCAGAATCAATGATGCTGTTTTTGACCTAAATTTTGTGAATATGAGTTGATTGCTTGCTAATTTTACTTGCTTTAGCTCAAATAGTGTCCAGTTGTGAAGATTAGTGAAAGACATTGTTTTCGTGTTCAATACTGCAATATGTGTATAGTTGGAACTTGCTCTAGCACAAATGTACACTCATTTTGCTGATAGCTAGACTATTTAGGCTTAGTTTTCAAAGAATGCAACTATCCAAGATACTTGATCACTCACAACAGTGATGAGTAGGTTCAAAATATTGCCCTTTACCTAAAAGATCTTGCCTTCCTACAAAGCTGCGGATAATTAACGGCCTTGTTTGTGCTACAAGTATGATCGCATAATTTCCTGTTGCCATTTCCCCATTGTAGCCTCCTAGAATTACTGTTATTTGTTTATTATTAATTTAAAGGTTACTGGTTACAATGTAATTTTGACACTCTTTTCTGAGTTAAGATAGTTTTTTGTGCTTCTATAAGATGACGAGCCTCTCTGATTGATTAGTCAGATTGTCCTAGTGAGCTCTCCTCGCTGGTGTTGCACAAGTTAGAAGTGGATAGGTGGGTGGTAGCCAATATTTACAACTGACAACCCTAGAAATAACCAGAGATCTTTGAATTAGCAAGAAGATAAAAAAAGGAAAGTTGATGAATAATATTATCCGTCAAAAGAGATGACCTGAACACCTTCAGGAGGCTAGTGAAAATCCATTTTGAAACTTTAACCAAATAGTTAGGTATTTTTTGTACACTGTTGACTGCATAGCTTTTATGTTGGTTATAACTATATTTAGGTTCTATTTTTTACACCCTTTTTATATGATCCCTGACCTTTTTTCTTCAATGAAATTTTCTATTGTTTATAAACAATAATATGAATGATTGAATTGCCAATGCTGGAAATGTGTCAATTAGCCTTCCGATATGTCATTGAGTAAATTTGTTTGTTATACTGGTGAATACATAATTGGTTTTTACGAATAATTTTTGTTGAATGTTTTCTTAGTGCCTCTTAGATGATAAGATAAATGAAAAATAAGGGTTGAAGTTATGGTTAATGATTTATAAGCTGAATAAAGAACATAAAAATTTCAGTAGGTAGCAGCTAGTGAAGGTATAGGTTTTCTTCTCAGTATTTCGTTGAAGGACTTGAGAGTCATACAGAAACTCTATGTAGCCATATTCTCTTTATGTAAATTGCCTTATTATTCTGTCATCTTTAATGAGATGGTTCGTGTTGTATTGACCCATTTGGGTACTTTTAGGAGGAAGCAGGAAAGCTCAAGTTTGTATGCCTTGCAAATGATGGTATTGATGAGCATATGGTTTGGTATTTATTTCTCTTTTCTTGCATCTACTCTCTAGTTTTTACTATTTGAAGATTTATGTACAATGTTCTTTGGCTTTTAACAAACTTGAAGACACTATGCTAGTTTTGTCTATGTTATGTCTTCTATTAATGAAGTTCAACTCATGTTTTTTTCTTGATTTCTTAGGTTGATAGGGCTGAAGAATATATTTGCCAGGCAACTACCTAACATGCCTAAGGAATACATTGTTCGTCTTGTTATGGACAGGTAATATCGTGAAGTCTTTTTTATAAGTTAATGTCGTTTTATTCTGTACGCAATTACGCATCCTTGTAATTTTTCATATTTCATCTGTTGCAGAAGCCATAAATCTGTGATGGTTATCAGGCGTAATCATGTCGTTGGTGGAATCACTTATCGTCCATATGTCAGGTATTTTTATTTATTTAGTTTGTTTTTTGATGGTCAAAGAACTAACTTTCTTTCCTGTTTCATGTATTGCCATGTTTTATTTGCTAAAGCTACTCATACTTTAGATTTTATATTTTGAAATTATAAGCATATTAGTCCTAGGCATTACAGTTTCCCCTCATTACTGACTTCTATTCCTTGAAAATTCTAGCCAAAAGTTTGGGGAGATAGCGTTTTGTGCAATCACAGCGGATGAACAAGTGAAAGGTTATGGCACCAGACTGATGAATCACTTGAAACAACATGCTCGAGATGAAGATGGGCTTACTCATTTTCTGACTTATGCTGACAATAATGCTGTTGGTTATTTTATCAAGCAGGTGTGGTCATACTTTTTTACTATGGTGGTCTTTATACTTTGTTGCTTGTATCCGCTTAATTCTAGAATGTCCCACTCGTTTCTTTATGATATTCTATTTGACCCTTCTGAAGAATAGATATTAAGATAAAGATGATTGACTAACAACTAAGGAATAAAATTGTGGTTCCTATTCTGTGTCTTTCCATATTTTGGGCCCCCAAAACATGGGCTTGTTTGTATCTTGTATAGTATTTTGAGCCTCTTGATAGGTGTCATTGTGTTCTATTTGGTGGCTTCATAGATGAGAAAAGATGGCATGCATAAGGCAAAACCAATGATATCTTGGATGCTCTGTTTATGGCAAAACAAAACATTGGAAATTCGTAACTCTCCACCCTAGTCAGTTTGATGAATCTTATTTTGTCTTAACTTTTCTTTTCCACTACTTGGTTGTAACGTTCACTAATTTCTCTTTTTGGACTGCTAACTGTAGTGTTGTTTGCTACTGCCATTTTATAGTAGCTACTGTGTTGAAATCTGTCTTAATGACAATCTATTATAGTATTGCATGATCTTTCTTCATGTTGAACTGATTCTTTTCAAAAGTGCGTGTATATTAATGCAATAATATGAATTTTCTTTATCTACTTGTAGGGTTTTACAAAAGAGATTTACTTGGAGAAAGATAGATGGCAGGGGTATGGTTATAGAACTCCAGTAACCTCAGTATATATGTGCCATCCGAATACTCTATTTAAATCCATAGTTCCTGAAAGCTGCAAACTTTTCTCATATGTCTCGAGTATACTGCTATGACACTTCTAAAAGAACAGAACATCTGTTTTCCTTATTTCAGTTTTAGTTAGATCATATAAGTTTCTTGATAAATGCACTTGTGTCGCTATCAAGTGGAAAGAAATTATACCAGACTCATGGTCTTTTCGTAAAGCTACTATAAATATCGCCAAACATGATATTTTACATCCTATCTCTCGTGGAGTTTTTCCCAGTTGTAGCTCATTGTTTTTTAGAATCTCATCTTACATATTTCTAAACTATTGTAAAAATAATATTGCAGATATATCAAAGATTATGATGGAGGAATCCTTATGGAATGCAAAATTGATCCAAAGCTTCCCTATACTGATTTGTCCAGTATGATTCGCCGCCAGAGGCAGGTAATTTATTATATTCACTTAATGTGATGCACTTTATTAGGTTATTAAGTTGTTCCTGTGCTGTTCTAACTTCGTTTTAATGTTTTGGTTTTGATAGGCGATTGATGAAAAGATTAGAGAGCTCTCAAATTGTCACATTGTATACCCTGCACTTGATTTTCAGAAGGTATATATATACCTTCTGCATTGGCTATCATTATCTGGTGGTTGGCTTTCAATTTGTTGATTACCAATTTGGTGAGGGAACCATCAATTTGGCTATGTTGTTGGCAATTACTGATAAATAATTCATTTCTTCAGAAAGATGCTGGCGTTCCTAAGAAAATCTTCAAAGTTGAGGATATTCCGGGTTTGAGTAAGTTCCTTAATCTCTGTTCACGTCTTTTTAAGTGAGATATTATATATTATAACCTCCTGCTTATTTTAAACGAATGGACAAATTACGCATTTACACTTTGCAACTTATTTTCGCCTCCCTTGTACACGACTGAAAAGTACCTTCTCTTTCCCATATTTTGGTTGAGAATGCATCATCGGTTTTCACATTACACAACTTGGGGAGCTGAAAAATGCCTTCCAAGTTGAGCAGTTACGAAGAAATTCTTGTGCTTTTGTTAGGATTTGCAAACGAAGGTGGCAAATGGATTCTATCACTCCCTCCGTCTCAAAATGAGTGTGTTGTCTAACACTCTTAACATACTTTTTTGTCCCAAAATAAGTGTCGTTTCATTTTTAGGAAGTTAGTTTTGAATAAATTACCGATAGTCTCCCTATATTATCGTTAGTATCTCTTAAGTTTGTTACAACACGTGCATTGGGATATTAGAGGATATATAAAACATTAACTTCTCCTTAAATTTTCTCAATATGGAAAGCAGGACATCTATCGGAGGGAGTATTATGTTCTTGTTCTTAGGGTAATTATGAACTTACTGTAGTTTTATCGTTACCAGCACATGCTGCATCTGTTTTTTTTTTCTGTGTCAAATATTGTTATACAATAGCGTAATCAATGGAACACAAGATGCTTTTTAACCTCTTTTTTTTTTCTTTTTTTTTTTTGGTAAGTAAATTAATTGAGCTTGCAGCATTTAGTATACTGATTTAAGTTTGTAAATCGGATAATAGGGGAGGCTGGGTGGACTCCTGATCAATGGGGCCATACTCGGTTTAGAATTTTAAATTCTTCTACTGACCCCTCGAACCAAAAATCCTTGACTGTATTTATGCGCTCGCTTCTAAAGGCAAGTTTCTCAATTCCTCTTTGCAATCAAATTTTGGTTCCAGTTATTCCTGTTGTTAGGCTTTCATTAGATCCATATTAATTCTTCTTTCATGTAAGCAGTCAATGCATGACCATATTGATGCCTGGCCATTCAAGGAACCAGTTGACGCTCGTGACGTTCCTGATTATTATGAGATCATCAAAGATCCTATGGGTAAATTTTTGATTTTCTTTTCCCTCCATCAACTTGATTTATGCATTTACTCTCTTTATGATATATAATTGACACCTTTCCCTTTTCGTTATGGAGTTCGCGAAAATAATCTCTCAAGTGTGTACACACACAATTAGAGTTACGACACGATTAGTTTTGCAGGCCCAACACGAACACGACACGATTATAAAATCTGAGCCGGAAAATGCTAATTAGTGAAACACTGCAAAGCATTGCTATAAAAAAAATTCCAGCTGTTCGATGGGATTTTGTTACTTCCCGAATTTGTCAAATATATGCCATTAAACATATACAACCGCAGATCTGAAGACAATGTCAAAGAGGGTGGAGTCCGAACAATATTACGTGACATTCGAGATGTTTGTTGCTGATGTTAAGAGGATGTTTGCCAATGCACGAACCTATAACTCTCCCGAAACCATTTATTACAAATGCGCAACCAGGCACGATGCTACAAACTCCTTGTACTGATCTTCCATATTATTTTCACAATCCTCGATTCTGATTTTGATGGGTTATTGTGCAGGCTGGAATCGCATTTCCAAAACAAAGTTCAAGTTGGTCTTCAGTCGGGTGGCAAAATTCAGTAGCGATGAGTTCCTCAAGTGTACATACCGTACAATAGTTCGGAGATGATTTTAGCCTGTTGTATTGTAAGTTCATTACTAGATTGTTAAATTTTAGCTTAGCTTAGTCTCTCTCAGTTTCATCCAATTTATGCACATGAGAGGTGTGCACCATAGGAGCTCTGAAAATAATTATATTATTGAGATGTTGATGTAACTTGTTAATTCACATTGTTAACTCTTATACCTTTGTGTTTTGAAGGTTATAATATTTTAATTAATTGACTAACTCAAACATAACTTGATTATTAAACGGGTTGCCTGAACAAGACCCATTTATGAGCATTGGAGTAAACGTGTTTAAAAGAAAGATGGAGGTCTCTAGTTTGAGTCTCCTTTTAAGTGTTGTTGATATTGTCTATAAAAAATTAATACATGCCATTAATGGGTCAACACAATCGATTACACTCTTTCAGAGATGAATTTCTTCCCTCAGGGTCCTTGTAAACGTTCACAGTTGTGAACCATAAATTTAGCCTGAACAAGTTCTAACATCACTATTTTTCATAAATTACCGTTAATAAATCTGAAAAAGTGAGTGATAACTCAAAATGAGCGTAACACTCATTTCGAGACAGTGAAAATAATTTATTAAAAGTGTCATTCATATTAGTTTGTTTGAATCTCAGGCCAGAATACATGGTATCCAGAATAGTAAACGTAAAAGATACATCCAAATTCATAAATACAGGAGGTATTCTACATTATCCTCCACATATATAACTTACAGCTTACAACAACATCCCAACACACAAAAATGAAGAACAAACAACACACCAAATCTAATTTTGCCTGTTATTGTTCCTATGTGCCCCGAGAAGGTCCCAACCAGGCATGCCCCGACTTGGAGTAGAACCAGCGCCTGTTTGCTTTTGCGTGTGCTGTGCGTGTACGCTTCCCACGTGCTGCATTGCCACGTTTTCCTCCATGATGTTCCCTACACTACCATTCTGCTGGTTTGCGGCGAAAGAAACTGTGGTGTTGCTATGGTGACCATCAAATCTTTGGTGATTGTGAGTAATGCCAGACATTGAGTGGTGAAAGACCTGGTCTGGGTTTGTTTGCATTGCCAAGGGTCCTTTAGGCATAGCTACAAATGCCGGGTTGTACCCTCCAGACACTTGCTTGACCTGCTCTTCGGACATCCTCACCTACAAAAATTCACCATTATATAGCTTCACTTGTTATCCAAAACTGTAGTAATGACATTCAAGTCATTTTTCAAACAATATTAAGAGTTGACAACATGAATCCGCAACTCGCTTTCTTTTCCATCCCATCTTATATGATATTGGACTACAAATAATGACTTGGTCCATCGCTAAAAGGTCAACCTTGTTAGCAGAGTTTCATTTGCACCTTTATATATACCTCATTTGTTTTCTATTTTTTCCTACATGGGATTTAGTCACCACTTCAACACTCCTCATGTGCGAGCCTCACATTTTGCTTTTATTAGTGGGCTCGACGAATGCACAATTAGGGGCCTCAATTTCATAACAGACCAATAATAACATAACAGAATGTTTGATAAACACCTTACCTTTGCTCTTAAAGCCTCAATTTCAGCATTTAAAATTCTATGCTCAATAGTGGCATCCCCATACTTACGGTTCCAGCTGTTTTGACGCTGTAATAACGCATTTTTATCCTTCCTCAGTTCCTCGACCTATAGACATTGCACAGACAACTTCATGAAACTTTTCTTTTTTCGTAAATGATCAAAGACAGTTTGGTTGAATACAAGGAGAGTCTGACAGAACCTGTTCTTCGAGTTCGCTCAGTAGTGCTTGTTTTCTCCTTCTAGAACGCCTAGCTGATTCTCTATTCGAACGCATCCTAAACCACCATCAAAATATTAGTCCATACATATAACTTGCAAATGGATACAATTTATCAGTTTGCTGACTATGTTCTTAAATGAATTATAAGGGTACAGTATTGGTTCCTAACTCCTGAGTTTCCATGACAAGTTCACTAACAGATATTTTTGAAAGTTGAAAACAAAACACATATCATTGCAGAAGGAATTCAGACAATGTGGATACCTCCTGGCACGTTTTACATCTTGAGGACCCAAATTGTCTGTTGTTTCTGTGTCTCGTTCAAGTTCATCATCTGACTCTTCTCTAGATGACTCGCTTGTTGTTTGCCTAACTTGTTTATTCTGCATATCGGGTAATGTAGAAATGCCAAATGGTTCACGAGGAGTTTCATTCTGTGCCATCGAAAAAGCAGGACCAGTAACTACAATTGTTAAGATCCATGCACGTCAATGATGTCATCTTACTCAAAGATAAGAAGATTAAGGTTGAAGAGTGAGAGGCAAGTTAAAGTGTGAAGACAAGATAGACTAACTAGGCAACAACCAATGTTAAAGAAACTGACAAACATGGGAAGAGAGGGGAAAGAAATATCAAAATGATTTCAAAGTTTTATAGTAGAAAAATGAAACTTCAACAATCATTATGAAAGAGTATCAAAACTCAAAAGAACTAAGAACCGTTTTGTTCAGTAGAACTGTTCTATTAAACCCGATGATCACTACTTTCTCACGGTTTGCTACTAACTAGGCTTTGGCATTCAGCATGTGTCATAATCGACAACCAAACCATTTTCCAAAGAATGTCAAGGCCAACTACATGAATCCTTTAGCAAAACACCTTAGTATCCTCTGCTCATATTCTCCTACTCCAGTTCATCCTACGGAATGCTGATTACTCTGTTAAGCCAAATGTTTTGTTATGTTTTCTAATTACATCTTTCCAACTTAACTAAAGCCTACCACTACCTCTTTTAATGTCTCCTAAGTCCTAACCTAATTCTGACAACTTTCCTTACGGGTTCAATAATCTCCCTGCACTGCACATGTCCAAACCAAACTACTTCAAATGGTTTTCCTGCATCTTATCTTCGATTGAAATTATCCAAACTCTTGTTGGAATAGTCTCATTTTTAGTGTTAGTACAAACACAACCATTTTCATCTCTGCTCCCCCCATAGTATGATTTTGCAGTGTGCGGGTTATTAATATAACAAACGACAACTCGGCTGAACCACGAAAAAAAAAAAAAAACAGCAACATAGATTGAAGAAGATTGTAGCTACTATTGCATGAAAATGTTAACCTAGTTGCTTTTCATTCAAACCAAAGACAAGGATCATTAACACGAACTTAACTTCCCAAATATTGTCACATTTTCATTAACTCGATACATTTCAACTATTATGTCAAGTGAACAGACATGAGATAAACTATAAGGCTAATCCATTCAAACATATCGGCCCCTACCAAATAGCATCCACTACACAAAACAGAATCTCAGTCTATGTTAAGGACACACATTGGGCCGTTTGAACAGGTTTCATAGGCATTAATAACACGCTATTTCTTTAACTAATCTTTTTCCCATTACAGCAAGTTGAAAACATAGATGAACTCAAACACTCATTTGGGCCATATCAGATTAGGAGTTTAGATGGACACATTAACTTTCTCAA
The DNA here is from genome assembly GCA_036897625.1 of Pelargonium cotyledonis. NCBI lineage: Eukaryota > Viridiplantae > Streptophyta > Magnoliopsida > Geraniales > Geraniaceae > Pelargonium > Pelargonium cotyledonis. Next base: position 22,208 of record JAYMTA010000798.1, read on the forward strand.
TGGTACCATTATCAAATACTCCATCCATCTAAAAAAATGTCAAGAACAACATATTTAGTGTTTCACATTCCCTCACAAGCTCAACTGATTATATTATATCAAATTAACATTATGGATGATATTGGTAATTCAAAATATAATTCACTTACGAGAAAGTAGATATTGAATACATCAATGAACTAAAATTCAAACACCCATCTCAGAGCATAACTATTTCCAATTCATCCCAAATATGGCATGGCATACATACCAAAAAAAAAAAAAAAAAAAAAAGTTTCAACAAACTAAAAAAGATTGAAAAATTTATTTTTGAGCACAAATACCTTGATCTTCATGGTGAACTCCCAATTGGACAGAAATTGGAACCTGCAACTGATTTTTAGCTAAATAATTCGAATCTCCAGGCTTCACAGAGGGTTCCTGCAGCATCATCAATAGTCATGGATCTTTATAGCAGAGAACAATTGAGAAAGAGTGAGAGAGCAAAAACCCTAAGCGCGTAAGCTGCACACTCCAGAGCAAGCTTGTTCTTCAGAAACCGGCGATATTCATCTGACTCAATATTAGCCTTTGAAGAAAGATCCATCGTCGGAGGCTTCTCGATCGCCACGACCTCATCGTCGCGATCGTCGAGCTTCGTGGTCGACAGTTGCGACGCCGCTGAAGTCGACGGCGCCGCCACGCAACCGGCGGCCGGAGGCGACACGTCACCGAAGAACTTCTCCAATTCTAACTCCGTTTCGCTGCGGATCATTATCGGCGGCGCCGTCCTAGCAGCCGCCGGCGACGGACCGGACCAGTTTGAATTAATCATTGCTTCGATTTGCATCGTGGGCTCACTGTAAATTTAAGGATTTGTGGGTGAGACAAAGGCGAGTGCACTGAAAGCTACGGTGAACCATCGATGAGATCTTGACACGTGTTCTATTGGACAGTGTGACTGTATTTTTGGACACTTGTCGATGATATATTGGTGTGTTTGGTGAACTGAAACTTACTTGATTGCTTCTCTCTCTTTACTTGGCGTGTTGTGTTTTTAGTTGGACATATAATATTAGAGCGTAACATTAAAGTGGGACCCACTAATCTTTTGAACAAATTCTACTTGAGTAAATGGTGTATTACATGATTTTTGTACGAACAAAAAATGTTTCATTCTCGGGGTGAATAGTTGCACGTGAGTGAATATGATATTTTTTTGTCACATTATAATTGTCACAAATATGATCTAACACGATCGAGATAAATATAATATAGTCTTTCACCTAATTGTTGTTCTAATACTCTTCTCTTAACACTTTGAGAAATTCTTCCTTTTTTGGGTTCTTATTTAGATTTGCAATACAAAGTTTCATCTAGTTGAAATATCTATAATATTTAATCAGATACCTTATAAGACTAACGTAATCTCTAAATGTTTAGTTTTTACTTTTTTTTTGTGCGTCATCTCTCTGATTGAAATAATGAGGTATTCTCGTTGGATATTGCACAGTTGATATCTTTAAATTGCTCTTGACACCATTCCTTGCATGTGAACCGTTACGACATGGTGATATTTAAATGAATTTACTATGAGGGGACAATGAGATTCACCGTGATGCGTGTTGTGTTATGTAAGACATCTCACTCTTGAATTTACAAGTATGTATCATTATTTTTTCATACATGAGTATTATGTAACCTTTGTGCTCACATGTCAACTATAATTAAATTGAAGAGACACAGAAGAGAATATATGCCTATTACCAAAGCATGTTGGGTCAAGTGATTGATGCGTTTTGAATTTCCTCTAATGTCTCAAGTTCGAGTCTTTTTACCGACGGTAAATAATTAAAGAAAAAACTAACAACTAACATAATGACGCCTCTTTTAGGAGGTGAGAAACACTGACTTATATATGCCTAATGTCCCGTTGCTTATCATAAA